>JAQZBX010030383.1:0-26833 GCA_029593785.1 Cabassous unicinctus | reverse complement strand
TTTTTTTTTTTTTTGTTTTTTTCAGGAGGCACCAGGAACTGAACTCGGGACCTTCCATGTGGGAGGCGGGTGCTCAACCTCTTGAGCCACATCCACTCCCTGTTCTGTTTTATAAGCCCTTAAAAATGTAAAAACTATTCTTAACTTGCTGGGTATAAACAACAACAACAACAACAAAATAAAAAAACAAGCCTTAGTTTGCCAGTGCCTGCTCTAAAGCAAATGCTTCTATCTATGTCCAGCAGTTCCTTCAGTGTCCGCTGAAGGCATCATGTACATAGGGAGACAAAAGACACACATGAAATAGCTAACTAATAATGCAGAGTACAAAGAACCCAGCTGGTAGCTAAGTTCTAAGAAGAATGGTATAGGCAGTAAATGCTATAAGATTAGGAAAAGGTTAACGTCAGCGTGGGCTTACAGTTGGGAAAGGCTCATGGTGGATGTTGAACTTGATGCAGGTCTTCAAAGAACTTGACTAAGTGAAGAAGGAAGAGTGAAATACCTGTGGCAGAATATATTTTATGAATATATGTGTATGGATTTATAAGCACACGTCTACAAATGCTTCTGCACGTAAATGAAATAAGTTTATATCTACTTGCCTCTCAAGTTATCATCAGGATGCAAAAGATTCAGAATTCCACAATGATATGGGCTTTGGAATTCTAAGTGTTAATGCTTTTGGTTCTCTATCATCATTTCTTAAGGTGAATCAGACCTTTAACAGACTGAGTCCATGTGGTGGAGGTTAGCAGTATTCACACTGCACTTCCATCACAGCCAGGAGTGACAAAGTGATTCATAAAGAAAAAAATTCCCAAATGAGGCAGATTTTGATGCTTAGTGTAGAGAGGTTTTCTGCTTTTCTCTATTAAGTTAAAAGAAGACAAATTTTAATGTATTTACTCAGAGAAGTAATAGAGATACCCAGGAGACAGAACACCAATTACCCTGCACTAACCAATAAAACGGAAGTGGTCTTGCTGAAGATGTTAAGAGCCATGGTCTGTTTATGTGCCTAACAGTGTAACACTGAAGAGAAACAGATTGGCGATTGCTTTAGTGGAGGCTAGGAGAGAAGAGGTGAAAGATGGATGAAATCAGAGTCCTTCAATTGTACCCCAATATACTGTTCAAACCCATGACTATATTCTAGCCTGCCATCACTGATAACACCTCTTAGCCCTCATTTTCACCTTATCATTACAGAAAGTTACTCTTTCCTTATCTTCACCCCTTGCACCTGACCAAGGCTGCTGACCATATACCTCATTCTACATGCAACGCTTCTCACTGACCAAGGTCACTGAGGCCCATAGCAAGCAATCTTCCCATATCATGGTATCTACAACAAGGCCATGCTCAGGAAAATTCCTTTCTGTACAAAGCATGTACATGGTGCCTATATGGCGGTGCCACAATGCAGACTAATCCCATGGTCACAGTAGGGGCGATATTGAAAAAGTCCTTCATGCTTTACTTCTTTTTCTTAACTCATACGCTGTTTGCAACCTGCAATAATAGGTTGGTAGTCAAAAGTGGAAATCTATGATTCCAAATACAAATTTCATGGAAGGGCACCTCTACTAGTACCAGGGCCCATGCAATGTCCATTAGAAGGAGTTGCCTAAGGGACCTCATACAGACAGCATCATCCACTTGAAGGGTGAGCTCTGTTGAAAGGCTCCAGAGAAGGCTTTAAGAAGTAGAGAAGTGAATGCCTCTTTCTTTTTTTAATGGCTTTAATTCTGTTTTTCCAATTTTGGTAAGTACAGAGTTCTGTTCACCCTTCCTATCTTCATATTTTATTCTCCTTTTTTCCCCCTCTCCCCTTTGTTCTTCTGCTCCATCTTCAACCCAAACCTGAGGATGAAGGCGTGGTGGTGGTAGGCGTGGTGTCTTTAAGTAGATGTGTAAGGAAGGGGCATAGGTAATGGTGAGCGGAACTTTCCAGGTTTCCTTCAGTATTAATTTAACTATTGGAAACCATAAATTAGATTTTAGAGATTTGGAGGAGAGAATGAAAGACTGTTTCATCAAAAAAATAATTTTTACTAATCAGCATTCTATTACATCATTTGAAATATGGGGCCTACTTTTAATTATTTAATCATTCGATAAATATGTATTTTGTTCAAGCTGTTGGGGTAAGTACCGAGATAAGACAACAGAAGCCACAGTCTGCATCTTCAAGGGGTTAATGAGAGAAGCCAGGGAGCAGATTACTTGAATGTACTGTGATATGATAGAAATAAGCAAATTGTGCTACTGGAGTCCCCAGGAAAGGCAGCTAATCCAGAATGGGGGACCAGGGAAAGCTAGAGAGGGTTTCCTGAGGTAAGGAAATGCCCGAGTAGAGTTTAAAGGATAGGGAGGGAGGGAAGGAGTATTAACCTGACAAAATGAGTGTGAGAGGGAGTTTAGGCAGTTGACACAAGAAGTGTTAAGGTAGGGTTGCAAGGGGCACTGATGAATTCTCGGAACTGTGGGAATGATAGGCTGACGGTAAGGAAGGGTGGTAGTGGTGTGTTGGAGCCAGCTAGTGCCGACTTGCAAGAACCAACTGTGAACATCTCTTCCCAATTCTTGCTCAGTGACCTCACCTTGTAGCTTGAAATTGGCATGGTGGGAATATTTACAACAGGGAAATTGCCAAATGCCTTCCCGCCCTCTTCCTCCAGAGCTAAACATTTACTAGCACACCACTGGGTGTACGGGAGCACCAAGAGGTAGCTGGGACCTCTTAGAAAGTCCTGGCATTTCATACTTTGGAGTGTGGATTTTACTCTGAAGCCACTGCGGAGCCCTCAAAATATTTTAAAGAAGACAGTTACATGAATGGATTTGCTTTGGAGAGAGATTACTCAGTCCGGCAGCAGTCTGGAGACAAATTGATTGGTTGGGGATGAGGATGGAGCCAAGGAGATCTAGTTTTATCTTACTGGCATAATTTTCTAAACTCTAATAAAGGAAAATCTGTCTGGAATGATAACATCTGATTTTCTGTTTTTGCTTTATCTGTATGTACAAGGAGAAAAGAAATAAAGATTTTTAAAAACTTCATATTTACCATGAATAAAGCCAGGGTTTATTTTGAAGAAGGGAGAGTAGAAGAGACTGAAGTAGAGTGTGCTAAATTAAGAAGGCTGAGAGATGGGCTAAATGATTCCTTGCGAATATTAAGTTTCTTGATTAAATAGGTGCTGTTAGTTGCACCCAAACCAGCAGCTGAATAAAGTGCTTAAGAAAGTCTTAAATGAGGCTGGTGGGAAGAATGAGAATGTCAACATGGGTTAATGAATGAGAGAGGTTGTGTAAACTATTACTTAATCCCAGTCGAGGGTTTCCTGAGCCACTAGGGAACTGTGTTGAGGTTGATAGACAAGAATAAGGTTAGGAGGAAGCAGAGTATTAAACAAACAGTACAATAGTTCAGTTTAACTTTTGATTTACTCATAGTTCAGAGTATAAAATGAAAGCCTACTAACGAGAAAGGCAAAATGAAGCTATGCCAATGTCCTTATTAAAACAATTGCCCAGGCATTCCCTGGGACAGAGATTTTATTATATATTGGCAGAGAAAATAGAAAATCTAACCATTTCTTAACTGATCCTGGAACCACCAGCATATAGAGTATTAAACAAGCACTGAGAATTTTAAGAGCAGGGTGCGAGGGTACAGAGAATGAAAGGAAAGCCAACATCTTCAGGCTTTAATATCTAAAGCTCACACAAATACTAAATTAATATTTACTTTTGAAAATTTAGGTGTTTACTTTCCAAACGCTTCATAATCCTTCCTTTTACATGAGTTCATCTGCATTCGGTTGGATTTTTATCTTATCATGAGGGTCATAAGATACCCAAGTATCATATAGATTACACCATGGTTGCCCCAGATCCCAGAATAATTTGGAGTTGTGTTTTTTTTTTAAATAAAGAACTTTCTTTTGTTAGGTGTAGTAAAGTCCTGGTTTACATTTTTCTGTGACCTATAACTGTGCTACCAATAATGAACTTCAGATTTTCAACCTGCGGTGAACATCTTTTCCAGCATAGAATCTACTAAAAACAAATGGAGATAGGAGAGGAGGCATGGGGCAATTAAGGTGTCATCATGCCACTTACCCTAAAAGTCTACAACTCTGAAATTGCTACTCATGTTCTCATAAACACTTGATTCTAAAAAATTTCTAAAGGGAAAATATCAGAATCATGACAATTCACCATATATATTTTAGTTAGGTGTATATTTTAGTACTTTTGTACTTTGTATGACTCAGGCATTTGAAATGAGGAAGTTCTCACACCAAGAGAAAGATGCAATCTGTTTGTACGGGGAAAAAACTGGAAACAACCTAGAGATCGGTCTGTAGGGGAGATGGAGGTAGACGTTGAGTCAAGTCATTCTATGAACTATTTTATAGGAGTTAAAACAAATGAACCTGAGCCACATGTATGGACATGAACAAATCTCAGAGACCAAAGGAAAAAGATCGGTGGTGTCTGCTACATGCTGCTTTGTGTATGAAGTTTTTAAACCAGCAAAAGAATACTTGTGTATGGATGCATAAATACACAGGAAAGGAAGAAAGGTGTATCTTGAAATAATAACTATAAGGTGATGGTCACCCTGCAGAAAGGAGGGCTGTGATTTCTGGGAAGGGACAAAGGGGACCCCAACTCAGTCAAGAATTTCTCTAAATATTTATTGATGGTAAAAACAAGAGTGCATTTAGTTGAGAGTAAGGAAAATTGCTCATTTTTTTTCCATATCGGCTCTAGATAAACCCAATATCACTGGTGTTTTTCAAATTAGAAATACTTCTGAATTACTCTTACTAATACAGTTACTGGTCCTGTTTACCATGATGTTGGAGCCACAAATGAGTTTACATTTAATGAATCATCAGATATATTATATCCTATTATAAATTCCTCTTCTTTATTCATTTAATTCAGTTCCTTAAGTAGTAGAATCACCTAACTTGACCTCATATTCTCCTCTATTATTGCGCTTTAGGGCATTTCCAGAGTTCTGGAAATTCAAATTGTTAAATATATGAAGAAAAATAATCTCACCTCCTATTATAGTTCCTGGGGTTTTGTATAGTTCCTGCACATGCTGTGGTCTTATAAACAATCTCCTGCACTCAAGATTCTGGTCACCTTACTGGAAAATAAATAGTCCTCTGCCTGTAATTACAGCCTTCAGGAAGGGCCAAGCCAGTGACCTCTCTGACTTGTAGGCACAAGAATACGTCCTGAAGATGGAGTGCCTCCTATTCCCAGACTCTGTCTTTTCCCTTGGCAAACACCACTTCTTTCTTGGCCAAAGTGAACACAGAAAGGGGTGAATATTTCTTTCAATTCCCAGAGAAGTCCTCACACATATTTTTACACCTGCATTTCAAATCTTCATGATCTGCTGAGATGGCAAAAACAATGTTTATTATGATCCAGTCATAAAATTGCATTAATAAATTTCAACAACAATTTTTATCCAAACACTCAGGCAATTCAGATGTTCTCAGTTTACTGTGTAAATATATAGGTTGCTTTTGGAGGATAAATTTTATGTTTATCAAATAACATCAACATCTACCATCTACAATAGGTACAAAGAAGACTGACAAAGTGCCTGCCCTCTAAGAAATGCAAACTTACTTAGATATTTGCATGATTAAGTATATCTGGAGAAACACGTATAAAATGAAAGAGAAAGACAAAATGTGTCTGGAAGCTGGAGCTGAAGAAACTTGCCTATAAATGAGAACAATATAAAGACGGCACTAGCTGGAGAGCACACACTTGCACAGTCAGTGCTGGTCATGACATCCTTGTGAGTCCCAGGAGCACTGTCTCTCCTTTGGCATTCTACATCACATGATTCTCATGAGAAGGAAATGGTCTAAAAATGGATGCAATTGTGCAGAGTACAGTAAACAGATGCAGAAAGACAATGTGATTTGGGGCCACCTCAGCATCACACTCCCTTGGATTCTATTAACTTTGATAACTTTAATAGTTTCAAAATAGCTTATTCGGTGTGCTCTCAAGTTGACATGATTCTCTTTGCCATAGGACTTATTGGTAGCAGGATAATCCCCTGCAGCCTTAAGGAAAAAATGTTCTGACAAATAGGGTCCCAATTTTTTAGCCATAGAAGAAAGGAGAGAGGGATAAGAAAGAAACAATTTGGACCCATTTAAGATATATCTATTTTCAAAGAAGCTGATTAAAGTGACAGGCTATAACGTGCGGTGGGAGTGACAGCTACCTAAATTATGTCCTTAGCACCTACCTAGAAATGTATACATTGCCTTGTTCATATTAAGACTCACTTAATGAAAAGAGACTTCTTTAGAAAAATCAAAGTACTACCAAAGTTAAACACATGCCAACTTTTTTTTTTTTTTAACTCTGTGGTTATACTAAAAACCATTGACTGGGGGAAAAAAAAATTAAATTCTCCAGCATAGTAATACTTCTGGTGATAGGTCCCCACTCCCACCCCGAGATGGCTCCTTAGTCTGTTTGCTTGTTGTCTTTTGCTCGTTGTTTGTGCTCATTGTCTGCTTGTTGTCTGTTTATTTTCTCTTTAGGAGGCACCGTGAACTGATCCCTGAACCTCTCCTCCCATGTGGGAGGTGGGCGTCCAACCACTTGAGCCACATCCGCTCCCTGTGATAGCTTTTTTTTTTTTTTAAAGATTTATTTATTTATTCATTCCGCCCCTCCCCACCCCATTGTTTTGCACTCGCTGTCTGCTCTCTGTGTGTTCTTTTGTGTCTATTTGTCTTCTCTTTAGTCAGCACCAGGAACTGGTCCTGGGACCTTCTGGAGTGGAGAGAGGCTGCTCAATCTCTTGCGCAACCTCAGCTCCCTGATTTGCTGTGTCTCCTATGTCTTCTTTTGTTGCGTCATCTTGCTGCGCCAGCTCTCCGCGCGGGCCAGCTCTCCGCTCTGGCCAGCTCACACAGCGGGGGCCAGCTTGCTTTTTTCACCAGGAGGCCCCGGGAAGCAAACCCTGGACCTCCTATATGGTAGACGGGAGCCCAATCACTTGAGCCACATTTGCTTCCCTGTGATAGGTTTTTAAAAGTATAAATTAATATGCACCCATGCCTAGAACACACTTTAAAAAGTGGTTAAGGGAAGTGGGTGTAGCTTAGTGGTTGAACACTTGCTTCCCACATACGAAGTCCTAGGTTCAATTTCCAGTACCTCCTAAAAAAAAAAAAAAACCACCACAAACATTTAAAAAAAAAAAAGGTGGTTGAATGCAGCAGCATGTAGTTAAGATGCAAAGCTTTTGAAATAGGTAGTGATTATTAGTTCATTAAATACTGACTATATTCTTGCTTTTTCTAAAATTTTAAACTTTATACAGAAAGTTAACTTTTAACTTTATGTAAAAGTTAACTCAGGATGACATTTTTTGACTATTTTACAAAATTTTGATATTACCTCTCATTTGCATTCAAAGATATTTCCCTCATAACATATTTCATAAATTATCATGACATACTATATTTGTTCACTGGTACGATTGTTTGTCATCTCCTCCATTAGTCTGTTTGCTTCATAAAGTCAAAAACCACGTCTGTCTGGTTCACCATTGTAATACCAGCAGGCTTAGGCACTCAAACATCTGTCAAATTTCTTGTTGAATCTTTGTTGTATGAATAAATCCTTTCCTTCTGTCTCTTGTTGAAAACAATGATTATAGGTTTTTGGTCATTTTATGCCTGAAATAAAATGGTTAGGCTTCTAGCACTTGACTTAAACTAATAAGACGAAAGAACAAGCATATCATGTAATTAGCTTAAATAAAATGGAAAATATTGCACATTTTATTGTCAAGATAATTTTTAGAGATATTCGTTTTAGCTATTGATGGCTACTGCATTAGTGCTTGTAATCTGCTTTGTGCATTAGCACTAAATACTATTGATTCCCTCAGAGCTAACAGACCAATTTAATCTTCCCATTTTCCCCATTTCCTGAGCATCACTCCACCTACAGTTTAGTTAGTGGACTGGTGCTAAATCCAAGTATTAATCAGATTTTAAATTTAAAATGTCACTGGAAAATTTAGTATCAAGCAGATTTACACTTTTTTGGTATGTGGACACAAATTCTAATCATGAATAAGCCAAGTATTTCGAGATGACAGCCTACTAAACTTAATTTCCATAAAATCAGCTCTAGGAAGGAATGCTTTACCAATCAAAACTGACCTTGGTTCACCCTTTTTACCTAGGGCACGATTTGAAATATCACCTACCATTTTAATGTCCTTTGATTGATGAGCATTTTAGTGATTTACCCAACTAAGACAAAAGAAGTCAGACTTCAGTGTGAATTTACAATATACCTTTTTGTTTTACAGTTATACTACTTATAAACCTTTTTCTCCCATTTGTGAACATGAAGAATGGTTAAGACAAACATTTATCCTACATTAGCATGCATTTGTAAAGAATGTTTCTATCCTCTTGTTCAAAGACTGGAGAATATTTTTGAAGTACACACAGGTAGACACACTTCATCTGCTCCAAAGTTAGCCTCTGTCTGAGGCGAAGAGCAGTTTATTTCTTCCCCAAGGCAGAGAAGGCTTTTAGGATAGGAAGTCAACACTGTTCAGCAAGTAATTCATATGCAAATGAACCTATCTGGAACATTTTAGTTAGAAAAATTTATAATTAACAGAATGGAATGAGGCCAGGTTCCTAGAATCACTTATCACTTTCACTATTATTAAAAAAAAAAAATCTAGGGAGCTTTAATGATTTCAAGAGTAGCTAGGTCCTTGGTTTCATTTCCCTGATAAATGAGTACTTTAGAGCCCGTACTGGCTGCTGGGATGTGACTTAGAGCACATATCTGGGCACTGAATCATCCTGGACTCCATGTGCCCCCTGAATCAGTATCTCTGCCAATCCATGAATAAGCAACAGCAGAAATTCCTGGTGGGTCTTCTATCCAAATTCTGACAGATCCTCATTTTCCTTGTTAGAGGGAGGAGATGAGAATGCAGGGTGGGAGGGCCACAGATAAGATATGTCTGAAGGAAGGGTATAACACCCCCAAATCTGAAATATTATGATTTTAAAAATCCATTATTACTCAAGGAAGTTAAAATCCTTATCAAAATGCAGGATTCCACATGCTTTCTTCCAGAAGTCTCTAGTCACATAGTACGGCAGTGAAAATATCATGTATCAGAGCCAAAGCTTTAAATTTTGTCTTTTCCATACATAAAAACTTTGTCTTTCTTTCTTTTTGCATGAACTCCTTATTGTTTGCTATAACAATTTTATGAAATGAATCTCCATGTAGAAATGATCTCTTTATATAAAACACAGGTCATGTCACCTGTTTTAAAAGACATTAAGAAAAATGAAGAATTAATGGAAAATGCAAGTGACAGTTAATTCTGAATTAAATGGGAGATAGTATCAATCATATCATGAATCAATATAATCCGTAGGTATAGCTTAATCACCTTTCAGGTGACAGTTTCAGTCTCTCCACAACACAGCATTAACTGTGTATCTTTACAGTTAACTTGCAAAAATGTCATGCCTTTGCTTTTTCATCCCTTTTTTCAGGTGGACCTGTGCATGAGCCATGAAATGGTTTAAAGAGGGGTTAGTAGGATGAAGGGAAAAAGGCAGAAGGCCTTAATGACTCACTCTGTTATATGTTTTCTAACATCCCAATGTGGTGCCCAATGATCTTAGTGTTTCAAAATTCTGGAAAGAAAATATAAAATTTCTTTTAATAAAATAATGCAATATGCCATTTTAATGGAGAATTCAAATAAGGAAGTTAGGTAGCAGAGACTCCCTGAGCCTGGGAGAGAATAAAAAAGAGTTTGCAGAAGAAAAAGGAACCAAGTGTAAAATTAATGAACTTCTGCTTATATATTTTTTTTAAGGAGGAACTGGGCACTGAACCCAGGACATTGTACATGGGAGGCAGGTGCTCAACCACTGAGCTACATCCACTCCCAGATTTTTTTTTTTTAAAGCATTATATGGAATTATTATGTTTCAAGTATTTTCTTCCTTGCAAGATTTTGCTTTGGGAGCTATTATATTTGGCATATGGTCAAGATATTTAGTTTTTTGGTTTGGAGGACTGTTTAATACAAGAACTGAGAATACCCAACGGTATTTTTAAAATAGGATAACATTTTCTCATTTCAGGGCACAGGAAATAAAAAGCCCCTGAAATCTGACTTCACATTTTTCATCCTTAACACAAAATAATTCTCTTGAGAATGCTAGACTGTTTAAATAAGACATGCTAAACCAGTTAATTACATGGATGTTATTTGTAATATTGCCTCCATATTTGCAGGTCAAATGGTGTGGGAGATTATAGAAATATGGCCTATAAAAATTATAAATCTTTGTTTATTTTATTAAATATTATGAGACATGCCCTAAGGATGAGAGATCAATAATGGTGCTTGTGGTTTCCTGATGGAAGACTGCAATTATTTTCTTCTATTACAACTTAAATGTAACCCAATTTTACTCATCTATCATCTTTATAATAGTAATAAAGAAACATCACTATATGTTTATTTTTCTGTCTATTCCTATTATTCTTTGTTTGCATCTTGTTTTGATTTTTGTTCCCATTTCAAATTGTTCTAATCACTTTGCTTTCTTTCTTTGATGGTTCTGCTGTGGTGGCCCTTTAACTTTGGCACTCTTTGAAATGGAGACGGAAAATTACTACTTTGTTTCCTTAATTTTGGGAAGCAGTTGGCTACGTTTTGAATTTGAGGATAAATGATATTTAAAAACAAGGAAGCTTGATTCAAACAACCTATGAGGTGGACTTTCTCTAAAACGGCACTATCAGCAAATGCTTAAATGAATGCAGAGTATGACCAAGTACATAAGCACAATATCTTACAGTACTACGGGCTGTTAGAATGGAAAGTTGGGGAAGAGAGGACATCTTACACCTTCCAGCTTGACTGCAGTACAATTGGGATTAACTTTTCTTCCTCCTTCTCTACTCATTTTTAAACTATTAAGTTTTTTAAGAAGGATACAAATTAAGCATTATGGAGGTGGGTAACTCATAATAAGTAGGAATGGAAGTGAAAGACACAAGCAATAAGACCAGAATGTGACTCTTCCAGAAAACAATCAAATAACTTAGTCTGCCTTTTTTTAAACAAGTATTCCTTAAATTAATAGCTACTATTTATTAAGTGCCAAGGACTGTTAGGACCTTTTACAAAAATTATTCCACTTGGCCATACAGTAGTCCTGCAAGTAAGAAAATGGATTTAGAGGGTTTAAATAATGCTCTGATGGCCATACAGATAGAAAATGGTGGAACCTAGATTTGAAGCCAGATCTCTTTGGCTTTATTCTTACTTCATTAGGTCATGCTACTTCCCAAAAAACTAAATTTAGGATACTCTTATAGTGCCAACTACTTTATACATTAATGTACTATACACATTATTCTAATTCTTCACAAACCTCTGACATAGGTATTATTATCATCTGCATTTTACAAATGAGGAGACAAGGCTCCGAGAAGTTCAGTAACGTGGCAGAAATCACACAGCTGGTTGCAATAAGTCAGGGCTTCCACTGAGGTCTGCTTTTCCCCTTCAACAACGAATGTCTGGTCACTAAAACGACCACAATGTGAAAATATTTGCCAAAAGTCTACTTTTATTCTTTTCAAATGCTTATATATAGAGTAAAACTTTGATAATAGGATTGCAAGAAGAACAGCATAATCTGATAAATGTATTTTCTGGGTAAGTGAGAGCTATTTCAAGATGCCTTTTTAGTTCAACTTTGATTAAAAATCTTTCAAAAATGCATTATTCCACTTCACTTAGTAAGTATAGAATCTTTGTTGATTTGGAGATTTAAAAAAGTCCCTTGTTCAATATTGACTCTCATTTGGGAGATTGGCCCAAGATGTTCTGATGCTAGGTTTTTCCTGGAATAATTGTCATGTTAATAAATCCCTGATATAAGACTTTTGGAAATTCCAGTTAATTTGCTTAAAATTAACTGAATTTTTAACACTCTTTATACCCAAGTATAAGGTGAGGTTTTTCCCTTCCCAAATTTGGAAAGAGACTTTACAAAGTCTCCATATAATGGGGCATTTTCTCCATTATTTTATTTCAAACAATAATGTGCTGAAAAGGGAATACACATTAGCCGAAAACAACTTCAATCAATACTAGTTTAGGATGATTGCAGAGGCCACCTGGTGAATGGGTTAAAAGGAGGCAAAGCAATTGAAGGCTGTTTAGTAATTATTCTTGGATATAAAATCTCATAGTTCTAAGTGCTAGCAGCCACTCTAAACAAATCTTTTAAGAATCAATTTTAAAAGTAATATAGTAAATGCTTACATTGTGAAGCTCAAGAATATATACTTATAGAACAACTAATATACTAATATTTCATGAATATTTGTATAGGTGATTATATACCTGCGGTTTGGGGCTAAGTTTCCAGAGACAGTATCAAATGTGGAGTCAAAGAATTCTGAAAGTCAAATAACTTAGAAGTGAAGATTCTTGAAAGTCAAATAACTTAGAAGTGAAGATTCTGTCATCTGGAAAGCTATCAGGTGACTTAAAAGGTGGCTTTAAGGATGGTGATAACATAAGAAGATGCACGTGAAGACTTTGTATTGAAGGGTTTCATGAAATGTGAGAGTGGGAAGAGTAACATAATGTGACCTTAAATAAGCATGTGTAAGTACATGAATAACCTAAATACCTTAAGCAGACATTTGACTACTTCCTTTACATCCGATTTTGCAGATCTTAGTAGGAAAATGACGGATGGCTTTTATAATATTTGGAGTTGCTTTAAATTCATGGATATATAGTGTGATCAAATATATTTAAAAAATCTTTCTCTGTTTTCCTATTTCAGAATGAAAAATGTTTTTCCTTATGCCCATTGAGGGACACAGAGAGAAGGTGGCTAATCCGGGTCACCCAGGGCTAAGGACAATGGTGATGGGCTGGTCCACTCATTATAGCTCCGGGGAGCAGGCTGGGGCTTGGCGGTGGAGACTTGGATCCCAGTGTCTGTATGTGCACAAAGGAACAGGGCAGCCTGAGTGTTGGACCAATGGTGATGCAGCCGAGCCCTTTCTGCCTGGGTGTTGAGCAGCCTGGAGAGGGCCCCAGCCACAGCTTCTCCAGCAGTTGCCAGCAGCTTTTACAGTTGATTAATGCAGAGAGAGCAAGCCGGGCATGATATACCTGGACTCCAAGAATTTAAAGGTCTTTTTCTGGTATTCTCACTGTCTAGTCCTGTGTCCAAAAAACCTTTCTGAACATGGTGGGCAAATCAAGGAGGGTCAGAAAATGCCTTCTGTGGCTGTGCTCACATACTGAGGACTGGGCAGAAGCCTAAGAGGAAAGTTACTGCTGCAGCTTTCTCACCCTTGTCCACAGAGCACAAAATAGTCCCTCAATAAATATTTGACTAATTAGAGATGTTAATAACAAAACTGCAGCATGTTTTGTTTATTTACCAAGCTTTATGTCAAAATAAAAACTCAGTTCCAAAAAGTAATTGGAGGGAACGGATGTGGCTCAAGCAGTTGGGCACCTGCCTCCCACATGGGAGGTCCCGGGTTTGTTTCCCGGTGCCTCCTAAAAAAAAAAAGACGACGAGTAGACAAGAGAGCACACAACAAATAGACATAGAGAGCAGACAGCGATTGCAAACAATAGGGAGTGGTGGTGGGGAAGAAATAAATAATAAATAAATCTTAAAAAAAAAAAGAGTAATTGGAAGCGTCACCTGTCTCTTGCCAAGTAAACGTGTACAAACAAATTGGAGTCATCTTATGGCTTAAAGTTTCTCCAAACTGTATTGATCTTGCAAATAATTTTGTTTTTGCATGATTAATGGTTCTAGGTGCCTTCATTTTAAGATGAAGCTGGGAAATAATTATATGCTGATTAGTGGAGCAATCTGATATCTTTCTTTGGATGGGGTATATGAAAACAGACAACGGGTATAGTCTTAGTCTTGGAGGATTTTGATCTTTAGTAACCAGAGAAGAAAAACAGACAATTAAATAGGGGAAGTTTGAAGGTATTTGTTTTTGTGGAATTTGGCCAGTGCAGAAGTTGGCTTCTCCTCTAAGACTATGTTGGTAAGTTCCATCTTGTTTCCCACAAGAATTTTTGTGATGGG
Organism: Cabassous unicinctus; assembly: GCA_029593785.1. Taxonomy (NCBI): domain Eukaryota; kingdom Metazoa; phylum Chordata; class Mammalia; order Cingulata; family Chlamyphoridae; genus Cabassous; species Cabassous unicinctus. Next base: position 12,599 of record JAQZBX010030383.1, on the reverse strand, counting down.
AGTGATAATGGTTTCAGGAGTGGCTAGTGCATTTTGGGCATTTTTCCTGGATGATAAAACTGACCTGAATTTCATTGGAAAATCCTGCCTTTTGTTCCCCTTGGAACAATAAAAAAGTCAAAGGGGTAGAATAAAGTTCAGATGTGTTTGGAGAATTTCTAGAATTGGTAAGTATTTTTATATCTGGAGGCTGAAATGGACAAAATAAAATCATGAGGTATCATTTTACCCTTGTAAGGTAAAGTCTCTTAATTTTTAACAGAACATGATTTAAATAGCAGTTATGTGTTCTAGAGGCCCTGGAGGAATTCCTAATGGACTCTTTTTAAACTTGCATTTCTGAAGTAACTTATTGCGTGCAGGAAAAGGTGTGTTTTGTCTGTAATGCTGTTAGTGTAACACTTTTATTTCCTAATTCTAGGTTTCTAAAGTCCTTTCATTTACTTTCATTCTTTAGTGTTTTCCAGTGAAGAAAAGAGGCAGCCTCGTGTGCAATTCCATTCCATTATAGAGTATGCAAGGTATATTAAACACATGAAGGAAGAAATAAGTCTGAGTTGGAATATCTGTGTATTTATATTATGTATATTCATAGACTTTGGAGGGGAGGGGGGATGTTATGTCTATAATCCACCAAAAGATGAATTCACTTTTTCTTAAGTACTTTTATACCTGCATTAAAAAAATTATCTGGAGTGTGCATTCAGGAAAGTGTTCCAGACATTACATCCAACAAAAGTGAACCAAACACTTCCAAATTCTTATGCCCTTGGTTCCCCTCTGCAAATTATATACCTTCTATTATCAAGGACATGCTTAACGTTCTTCCTGTTTGCAATTACCATCTCTGTTACTTAGATTGAATATTGCTATAGGGAGTAAGAAATACATTAACAAAGTTAAACTGTCTTCACAAAAGCTATACTATTTGTTGATCCAAATATGATCACTAGTAGTCATTATGTAAGGAGGCAGTGCCTGGGCCATATGTGGAAATGTGGGTCCAAACCAAGGAAGCCAAAGGCCACAACTGACTCTGAATTTGATGATCTTACTTTGGCATCAAGTGAACTGTTTACTAACAGTATATATCCTCTGGTTATAGCTGGTAGGCATCTCTCTAAAGCTTTTACTATCTCCAAATCAAAGGAACTAAGAATTTTCCTAATGCGTCCTATGAAAATACCATTTTCTATAACTACGAACCATCATCAACTAAACATATTCATATTTTTAAATATCAAATACCAACCAGGTAAAAATGATCAAACTAGAACTTGGTAGACACATGCCTATTCAAGAAGGAAGTCCATGACTAAAGTCAAGATCCAAAGGAAGGATTTAGGAGCAAAAACTTCTTCTCTACAAAATGTTTTATTTACCAAAATTTCAAGTTCTTCTTTTTATTTAAGTCTCTTTCAGTCATGCCAAGAATACAGATTAATCATATCTATATGAGAGAATGGGGTCTCATAAGGAAAAAGCCTTCAAAACCCACAAATTAACTTGAGCATCTTCTAAATGCTGCAAATACTGCACTGGAACGTAATAGTTGTGTTCTACAGAAATATGCTTTTGTGTTAAAATTTGAGTGTTTCTGATCAGGATGACTAAAGCTTATAAGATTTAAATAGTCAGAGGTGTTGCAAATGTACAAATCCAAGTTGTAAAATTATATTATTTTTTCTTTTAGTTATCACATTAGCTTTTCTTTGAGCTATGATTTTACTTGTAAATGAAGACTCCTCCAAATTTTCTTGGAATGAGTTTGCAATTTTTTTTTTTTTCTTTTTCAAAGTTTGGGGAGGAAACACTTGTAAATTATTCAAACTTTTCTTGTTTTACCAAATTTAACACATAGTATCAAAATGTCATAAGCATTAGTTTTCTGTTCAGAAATTTCATATAGGAAGAGGCCACACAAAAAAATCCTCCCTCTTCAGATCATGACAATTTTCATCTATCCCAGAAGCACAGCCACTAAAATCTATTATTAAGAGTGTACCTCATAATTTTTAAGTGGGGAATCTGTGTGACTTACCCTATTAAAGCAGTGTTCATGGTTGGGTCCATAAAAATGCTGGAGACATCTCACGTTATTTTTGTTGACGATCTTGTTGAAGAATTCGTTGACGTATTTGATAGGGAATGCACAGACAGCGGATCGATTCATTGGTACGGCAGAATCTGGCTTGCTCTGTGCAAACACCCCGTAGAGAATGTCATCATTCGGGCTGGCACCTATTTGCTTAGAGAGATGGGCCCCGGGCTTGCTGACATAGGCAGCCTGAAGAATATTAAACACTTCCTCTCTTGTGGATCTCTTTCTTCTCTTTTCAGTGAGAATACACTCAAGAGGCATTTCCATGTAGGAATGCAATCCAGAGTCTACGGAACAGAATCTGATTATTCTTGTGTGAAAAGTCTGAGAATCTAGGGTTTCCCGTTGGACTGTCAAAAAGTAAATAAAATGGTTGCTTTCAAAGGCGTGGACATACTTAATGGGGTAAGAGTCTCGGAACTCAGGTAGAACATCAATATAGGACTGGTCTGTCAAAAACTTAAAACCATCTTGTGTCTCCTTGAGCCTTCTCACTGATATTGAATGCAAGGAATGATTGGGAAGGTAAGAAGAATTTATGGTATTGCCCACAAAGAAGTTGATGAACCGGTCCTTTTCGGTCAGTAGGACTTTGGTTCCCAGGGCACTCACCACACAGTCAGGACACTGGCTGTGCTCTTCATCTGGCTGTGGGGAGTACATGCAATGAACCTCTGACTGTATGTCGGCAGTATTATGGGGTGGAAGGACGTGCCGTTGGCAGGTCCCTCTGTTGACGCTGCCACAGCTAATGAGCTGGTCATCGTAGTATGTGTCAACAAGCAAAGCCATGTTGATGTTATCTCTCCAAACACTGCCTGATAAATTGGCTTTGCTGCTGCAGTTCTGACATGGGAAACAATCTGGGTGTTCCAACACAGGCCCGGTCTTATACTCAGCAACCTTCTGAAGGTCTTTGTCATTTAAGACATAAATGTAGTTAATAGCACCGAGGTAAATGTGATGCTTGTGCAAAACGACATTCTGGATTGGTGTTTCTGCGGTGAAGTTGGGAAGCTGGTACTTCATATTCACATTCATCTCGGACTTTGCTAGTGCCTCTCTACACTCCCCATCGCTCTTCTGCACCAAGGTAAACAGGAGCACAAGGATGCCAGGTGCAAGCACGGCAGGGGCCTTCATCGTGAGACGTTTATCTGCCAAGACACGTTTAAGGCAAGAGCAGTTTAGTTTTCACTAGAAACAAAGGGGGAAAAAACCCGGAGAACTCTATCAGTTAAACTATTAGAAACAAGGCTTCCTAACTGGACTTTTTACTTAAGAGTGAAAACAAAAACCTCTAGCTGGTTTCACATAAAGATGCATTGTGCAGATGGACATGACTCTGCATGGTTTAATTTTAGAACTCAAACCATGAACGAGTAATTTTAGAGAGCCATTATGAGATGCAAACAATGTTCTGTATTAAGAACCATACGGCAACGAAGTTAGACTCATTCAGCAATGAAATGAGAAACATAGCAAATTTCTTTCTTATAACCCTTGCTGGTTGTTTAATGTGGTCTAATATCTGTGGTTAAATGACTAGGTTGATATTTAAACTTTCTCAGTTAGTCAAGTAAAAGAATCGTGGCTCAGATTCATTTATTCTAGAAATCACAGCAGGCATTGTTTCCCTGGAAGTATGTAGAATTAGTAGGCTAAATTTAGCTTCCTTTTGGAAGAAAACAATCACAAATTCTAGAAGCAATATGATCACATGCTGTTTATAGGATTTTGTGTGGTGGAGGAAAGGTATGGTTATAAATTGGCTATAGTTAACCCATTGTTTTGGACAGACACATGCTTAATTTAATGTAAGATCACTGGGAACCTAAAAACAGCAATCTGAAAACACATAAAATAAAATATAATCTTTAGGACTCAAGTCTTAGAACTATTTTTCAGGGTAAAACAACATATTGTTCATTACCAAGTCAAGAAGCTATTTACTAAAAAGAAAATATGCACAATGGACAATATTACAACTAAGATGCATGAATGGATTTGTTAATTAGTTTTTAAAAATTTAAGGTGCACAAGTTGTAAACATTATGTGTTCTACATATAATAGCTATAGGCAGAGTGTTAGGTTGGGAAGGAGAGGCCTTAGAATGAATAGAATAAAAATAAGGTATATTATGTTGTGAGTTCCAGGAGGGCAAAGACAAAATCGTTTTGGCTCATCACTATACTTCAAGTCCCAGGCACAGCCTGGAGCAGAGGAGGTATTAAGTAAGTATATGTTGACTAAATAAGTAAATGAAAATTTAAGTGAAGTAAAATAATTGGTAAGTGGAGTAGCCAGAATTCGAGCTAAATCTTTCTGACTTCAAATTGAAAGCTCATTTTACTCTACTAAATTACTAGAAATTAGGAGCTATAAGAAGTAATAGAAAATCACTGGAGGGTTTTGAACTGGAGAGTCAAAAAAGCAAGGTTTTACTCTAGGAAGCTTGATCTGGAGGTAAGGTGGCCTAGAGCAAGGAGAGTCTTGCAATGGGAAGACCAATTGGAGAGGCTATTATTATGGCCCATGCAGAGGCAATAAGTGCCAGAAACAGGGGGCCTTAAGAAGAGTAAGAAAGCGATGAATGGCAGGCATATTTGAAGCAATATGAGTTCAAATGCGTGGAGTACACAGGAGAAGGTAAAAGCCTGTGACCTGGGTAAAAGTAGAGCAAGTTACAAAAATAGGGTAGTCAGCAGGAGGAAGTAGACTTAAGACAGGGGAAGACGATCAGTTGGTTTTAAACATGTTTAGTTTGATGTGTCATTGAGGAATGAGTGAAAATGTTCTACTACAGGGATGACTAGTAGCTTTTATATTGTTCACCAATTCTGATTGATTGGAAGCAGGTGCCTGGAGTGAGTGAAGAATGAAAATTCTTGGCAGTCAGAGCATTTGCACCAAAGAATAGAGGAGAATGAGAAGGACTCTGAGGAGGAGCCGTCCTGGCTGGGAAAGTGGCACACAATGAATAATGCCTGCTGTGGGGGAGACAGTGGCAGGTGGAGGCATGAGTGCCAGGTATTTGCCATCTCTGAATGGAACGAGGAGGAATAAAAATTCAGAACTCTCTCTTGGTGGAGTAATTGGGATTATATTTTGGCTAGAGATAAACTTAGCATTTATCTGCATAGACATCATGGTTAAAACCAAGAGTGCATATGTGTTCACAGAGAGACAAGGTGAAGGAAGAAAAGGCAAATGAACAAAATCTTGGGGGAGTGCCCCCATGAGACAAGGAAGGTAAGGTCCGTGAGGCATCGAGAGAGCAGATACTGTGCTGTATCACAGAAGCTAGGTGATGGTCTATAAAAGGAGGACATGGCCACATGGAAGATCTTTGTTGAACTTCAAAAGACTAATTTCAATAGATCCAATAATGGAGTCAGATATTAAATTGCAAGGGAATGTGTAGAGAGGAAGCAGAATGTTTGTCAAAGGAAGGACAGGCAGAAGGCAATAGCAGGGTCAAGTGGAGTTTACTCTTAAAATGTAGGAAAGCCATATACTTATTTGGAGGACCTCCCTTCCTTCTGCTAAGATTTATTGAAAGCCTACTAAGGGCCAGGCACCATGGCAAGCACTGAAAATACAAGGACATTGTGCCCTTCTTGAAAAGCTCAGAGTCACTGGTAAAGGCAAATGGACTAACAGACAGTTACAGGAACACACGGTAAGGGTGAGCAACCAGACTGGAAATAATGCTAGAGCCGAGTCTTGAAGGAGGATGAGGAATGAAAATTCCTAGCAAGCAGCAGTTTGTTCACAGGTATAAAGACTGGAAAGAGCACATGGCATGATCAGAGGAGCAGCAAGTTGTTGAGACTGGGGCAGTGGGGAAAACGAAGAGGCAAATGAAAGCAGTAAAAAGTGTTGGAGCAATAGTCTGATGACGCAAGAAGAAGCATTTCCAAGAACCTTGGAATGTAAGAAGGATCACTTTTTCTGAGACAGCTGGAAAGGATGAAAAGACAGATGAAGATACAGGACGCTGAAGGAATTCAGGGCAAATGACTTCAATATTTTCAAAATAAATTAGGGTCCAAGACCATCTGCTGAAAATGATGGATAGAGAAGAGGAACCAGGGACTTCACAGTAGAAGAGGTTTAGAATAACCACAGCAAGGAATGCACACTGATGTCAGCAAGAAATGAATAAAATAATTGCTTAGGAGTTCTGAGGGCTGCTGTAAGATAAGGTACAAGGTTTTGTGACTTACTCTTCAAATTCATGAGTGATAGAAGAAACCCAGGATAGGTCAAGGACGTAATGATATTTAAGGTCTAAAATGAAGATTCTGTTAGGAGATCAGGCTTTGAAGGAGTAAGCAAGGCTAGAAAAGTACAAATGTAGGAGAGGCAAATCAAGACTTCAGTAAGGAAAAGAACTGGAAGAGGTATAAACAATAGCAATACTAATTCTCATGGTGATATGTGGTGAGTGCTTATCACGCTGCAGGCGTTCTGCTAACCCCTCTGTTTACCCTGATTCACAACCTTGAAGCAGTTTCCCGAGCTATGAGGGAGAGTGCACTCGAGCAGAAGTCAGAAAATCATAACTCTGATTTGTCCCTTCCTCTTTCTAGCTGTGTGACTTCAGACAATTTGTTCACCTCCGGGTCTTAGGGTCCAAAATTCTCACAAGACTGTTATAAGTATCAAAAAGAGACCTCATCTTTGAAAGCACTTTGACAGTTATGTAGTGTATATAAATGTAGGGAGTTGTATTTGCTATTTTTACAAATAATTCTCATTGTTTTGAAATGTATTGGAACATTTTTGGTGCTGATCAGGGGAAGAAGGTGACAATGAGTAGAGAAAAAGAAGGATATCAGACAAATTGCCCTATTAGAAGACAATTGCAAGTTGCAAACTGTAATACACATTGAAACCTTCTAGAGCAAAAAATTTCTATGTGAAAAGTTAAATGCGTTTCTCAATGTGATATCAATGTATCTTCCAAAACTTGGGATATCAGCTTAATAAATATTTCCTTGTTGTCTCAAAGGAAAATAATAAAAGAAGGAAATAAATGAATCATTATTGTCAAAAGAAGAAAAAAGCCTCACAACCAGTTTGCATCTCAGTCAATGGATGCCCATTAATGCTGGGTGAATTAATTTTTTTTCCCTGGGCTTTTAGAAGGAGCATTCAAAATAGGTCTTTTTTTTTTTTTAAATGTGAGGTATTACATTAAATTATGTTTTAAAAATAAGGTTTGTATCATAAGGTTAGTACACAAGTCAGTCAGTGTAAAAAACCTCAACTAGATTCCAGAAAAATGTACAAATGGGCCTTTTTATCTCACTTGATGACATGGCAAATCATAAGAAAACCGGTAGAGGATGATTTTTTTTTTTCTATTCAAAGAGAAAACCTTGCAGAACATATTCTGGAGCTAGAACCCCAATCTCCTACACCTTTATGTTCCTTATATTCTCTGATTGCAAATGGTGATACTGCTTTTCAGATTCAGAAACCAATGAGAGGTAACTTTTTTTTTTATTAAAGCAAGGAAATGGAACTTGTCAACATTAAAGATTAAAGGAAGGGTTTCTTCTCAACCCTCAGATAATAAAAAAATTTAATCACCTAATCTACCCCATTTCCCGGATCATTCCAATTAATTAAGGCCCTTCCCCATTAACAAAGGTGTGTGCTGGTCAGAATAGATCTTCTCCAGGAAATATTTTGTGTTGTTCATAAGGAATGGAGTGAGACCCTTTAGATCTATTGCTGAGTTGTATACCCTGATGGCACTGCCAATTAACTGAGTGACAGCTGAGTGGCGAAGGGTGTAAACTCTGGAGCCAGACGGCTGATTTTGAATCCATTCATTGTCTGTGTCCTTGGGCAAATAAGTTCTCTAAACCTCCATTATCTTATCTAAAATACGGAAGTGAATAGAGTTCTGACTTCATTTCTCGTGAAGGTTATTATGAGGATTAGATGAATTAATGAATGTACACCATCAGAACAGTACCTGGCACACAGTAGTTCAATAAATATTCTCTATTATTATTGCTTGTTCATTCCTTCGACAACTACTTCTTGAGCATCAACTATGTGCCAGGCACTGCAGAGTGCTGAAGATACAAAGATGAATAAGACACTTGCCAACTCTTAGTGAGTTCTGATACCAGTAGGAGAGACAAACAGACCAAAGGTTTTTAACTTAATGTGGAAATGGGGGCTCCAAAAGGAAAATCTACATAGGTTGGCGGAGTCAGGCAGGTTACCAGAGCAACTGAGGCAATCAGTCAGGATCCTTTCTTCATAATACAACCAGAATCCTGAGTTTTTGGCACTACAGTTATTTAGTCATTCGATCCAAAGTAAAGCACCCATCTCCTTTTATCTCAACTGTTTTTTAATTTGTAAAATCATGACATTGAACCAGTGATGTGATAGAGTGAACTGATACTGCTCATGACAGCCTATTATGCACATCTCTTCCCAACTTATGTTCAAAGACCTCATCTTGGTAACTTGAAATCGGCCACAGTGGGAGTATTTACACCAAAGAAATTGGTGAATGTTACATTATCAGGGTCTCCCCCCACCCCTACCCCAAGGGATGGTTATTAAACATTTACCAACATACTTCTCAGTTGAACTAATGAACTCCAAAGTATTTTCCAACTCTAACAATTTTCAACTCTTACATTGTTTTTCTACAATTATTTTACTCCAATGCTATTGACTTGGCATATATTGCTTTCAATTCTCCACCTCCATAACTTGTCAGATCTGGCTGTGTGAGCAATTTTAATATTTATATTGGTAGCAACTCCAGAAATACTTTCACTTTTCATATTTTTTTTTCTTGGTATATTTATTCTTGTGATTGGCCTGGATCAGGTTTTCAATATAGAATGTCTTTTTTTTTTTCTGAAATAGTGCTAGCCATTTAACCAACTTCGAGTTCCGTACAAAAAGGAGCATCTAAAGATGATTCAAACAGGCTGACTAATTCATTCTCTTAAAATGTTGTGCACATATCAGATGAAACTGAATCACCCATAAAACATTTCTTTATTTCTTTTCAGCTCTTAGTTAAGATAATCTCACTAGCAAAACATTTCCTGGGAGTGATCACCTCAGTGGCACCTTGGCCATTAAACCATTGGTATTTAGCAGGAGCATTTCCTTTAAAGAAGACTGCTAGGAATACCAGTTCAGTGTAACCTTAAGACCAGCTACTCCACTCTGTCTGCCATTTACCTACAGTATTCTCATTAAACTGGCTATACACTGGCATTGTCATCCCCCATGGATCTAGCAACACCTTCAATTCCCTGAGTATTTATTGAGTAGCTACTTATGCCAATCACCACCATCACTGTCCCCATCATTGTCATCCTCACCAACAAAAACGTGTTGCCTTTTACACAAAGCATGTTGCATGTCGCATTCAAGTATTAATTTCTCAGTAAAAACCACAACAGGTGTATTGGAATAAATTTTTAAGAGAAAGACTTTCTAAACTTTGACACGGGTAACCCTACTTTCTTTTGGAATTGATTTTCTTATAGATTAAAAAAAAATTATAACTACTGTTTATAGATAACATTTTATAGTTTATAAGATACTGTCATTATATCATCTTTTCTAATATGCGTAACTGTCTTGAAAGGTAAGCATAATTCCTGCATTTTCAGATGGAAACTGAGGTTCAAGAGGGTATAAATATTAGCTAAAATGTATTAAACATTCAATCCAGTTTCTCTGAGTATATTTCTAATTATTCAGATTTTTTAAAAAATGTAGGATGTTTATTTGAACAGATTTGAATAATCTGCATTTCCTAGAAAACACTGCTATTCAAAAGGCACAGCATTTTAGTGAACACTTGTTTTCACCTGCTCAGCATCCATGGTCACTTCTACTAGCAACTCTTTTGAAAATTCTCCCTCCCCTATCGAATGACGCTGTCAATCACATGGCCTATTTCCCTGGGCACAGGGTGAGCATGCAAATCAGGTTCAATGACCTCCACCCCTTGACACAGTGCTTGATCAGTGAGAACCCGAGTTAAAGTCAGTCAGAGTCTTTTTGGGGATTTAATACGGCTGGACCATATGAAGGACCACTATCCTTCAGAGATCACAAGTATTAAAGGTAATGTTACCCTGGAGTGTAAGGTGACCATCTCTGTCACTATGTGGAGAAAGCTACCTGAGCATGAAACTGATCCAAGGGACAGGAGAACTCAGAGATGGAAAGAGACAGATTCCTAATGCAATTTTCTGAGCATCTGTAACCAGCCATATCTTAAGCTAACAGGAGCCAGTAACATTTTCTGTTGTTTTTTATCAGTCGTTTTATTGTGATTCTTTTACCCTCTTGCTCCTATAAATGTTCTGACTAAACTATGTCCAGTAGAAGATACCACAAACCTCCAAGTTCAAATACGAAGTCAATTGAATAAAGGCAACTTTACATAAAACACTAGAGTAATTGGGACAAAAATGGTTTCTTTATTTACTTGAATAATTACTTTAAGAATTTCATTTCACATTGAGAATCATCCTTTAATTAGTTAATAAGATTTCTGAGGTGAAATACTAGTTTTTTTCCTGCTATATAATTCCAAAATCATCTACAATATTTACATAGCATCATCTCAAGATGGAAATAATGTATCTAAGTGAACAGTCAAGATATAAAAACTGGAAAACACTTCAATTTTGCTTTTAAGTGTATAAAAGGGATTTATGATGGTGGAAAATGGCCGAGGCCCCATTTCAAGGAAATTGCAGTCATAAAAACAGTCAGGGCTAAATCTGCAAGAAGACTTGCCAAAGTGAAATGCTAAGTAAAATTCTTAGCCTTTTCCACAAATATATCATTTCCATTAACTTTAAAAGTAGGCCCATAAAAAAAAAGAGTTACGAAAAGATTCCAATAGGAGATTCTGGAGACATTTAAAATACTGTATTTATAAAAATTCATGGCTTATGAAGAGTCATATTACATTATATTATGTAGTATTAACCAAATATTTGTGTGCACCCATTGTATGACATGCACTTGTTTAGCTAGATACTGAGAATTCCTGCCTTTACAGTCTGTGGATTACAATACGGTAGGATAAACTTTAAACCCTAAATGATAATCTAAATTAAAAAGTGAATGGATCCACTGGGATGTTGAGAAAGCAAATTTTAAAAACATGCTTTACTGATGTTTGGTTCTTACACATAACGATGTAACACTTAGTGTTATAATTACCAAAAGAGCCTAAACTGACTTTAAAAAGAAAAAACAATACATGTCAAAAACCACTTATGCAGCCAGACACTACCTTGTCAATGTTTCTATGAGTAGGCTAAAGGAATAGAAGGAATTTTCAGGATTTTTCAGTCCATCCAACTGTTCCTTTGTTTGACCACATTAAGTGATCCAAAATTCCCATGAGACCACCTTATTTTTAAAATTTGCAGACTAGTTTTGATTGACAATAGAGTTTATGAGATTCCTCCCAAGAGCTCATGTAAAGTTCTGGAGAGGAGGTGGGGTGTATTGGGGAGAGTACAGGCTTGGTATCACATAGAGGTGTGATGTGAATCTGGGCTTTACCATTTATATACCTTCTGAGTCTTAGTGTCAGTTTCTTCATCCAAAACATGAGGATAATGGTACACATCTTGTAAGTTGGCCATGAAGGTTAGAGATAAATTATGAGAGACATGCAGCATGCACTAGCTTTCAATAAAAGTAGCTACTTTGCTTATTAACCGGAGTCGGGTTTGGGCCAATTTTTGCATTCCCTCATCAAAAATGAGGAACTTGGCACTATATGCTGGTTGAGACTGCTCCAAATACTTGATGATTGTTTCATCACACACACACCTTGGTTCTCTTGTCCACAGTGTAAATAGCATTATTTCTTATTTTCCCACCCTTTGGCCATCTTGTGGTTTTCCTCTAAACCCGTTCCAGGCTCTTCAAGTGCACTCCAAGACAAAGGCCACCGTAAGGGCTTCCCATAGTGAGGAAGAATCACAGATAAGGAACCCTTACTTGACCTTTAAAGAACTAAAAGAGGAGGCCTGTATCCCCATTGCGATTTAGCAAGTAAAGATATGGAACACTCAGTTAAATTAGAATTTCAGGTAAACAATGAATAAATTTTTAGTATAAGTATGTCCCATGCATGTATTTTATGTGGCAATCTTAGTTGTAAACAAATGGGAATAAACTGAGATCATCTTTTTACCGACAGAAATCAGATTGAAAAGATTTGGGCAAAACTTGTTTAGTTGTTGGGGAGGAATAGTTTTTTAAGGTTTCTGTAGCACATATGGGTTGTAAAAATGCATATATTTATTTATTTTTTTTTCTGCTGCATATTTAAAACATGCAGCTTAACTGACAAACTGTTTTCAGAATGATTAGCAGGGTAACCTGTTCCTGACAGGCGGTTTTAAATACCATGTGAAGGTATACCTATGTGAGTTGTTTTTTTTGTGGTTTTTTTTTTTT
>JAQZBX010030382.1:0-26818 GCA_029593785.1 Cabassous unicinctus | reverse complement strand
AACATTTTAAACATATGATTAATAACGATATTAAAATTAATAAGAAAGCATCTATAAAAATTCAATTGTCTTGAAACAAAGCTAACGTTTTGGGCTATTATTTAGTATTTTTAGAACTGGGCTCTCTCTGGAGAGTTAAAAGTATGCAAATGCGGAGTGCACGGAGGCACAAACACACACGTGCTATACCTTTGTATTACACTGGCATTTTATTATTTAATTAAAGTACTCTTATTTTTCTAGCTGACGCATGCTTCCCTTGAGACGGCTTTGCTGTTAGCCTGCTGGCCTTGACTTCCAGCCAAAAACAATTCAGAAACAAAAAGGGACAACAAATCATATTTTCACAGACATTTTTATCCCTCAGTACAACCCTGTTTTCACACAACATCCTACAACCCCTATGAAAACTATAATTTAGGGCAATAGCCACCCAAACCCAGGGTCTGACACATGGCTCCTTAATGTTTTTCCAGTGTAAGAAATTCTTAAGTTCTTAACTACAAATAAACTCTTGCATAGAACCACTTTAACCGACATCCCTGGTTTGCAAACAGTGACCCTGGTACCGGCTGAAGGATTAAAAAATAAAAACAAGCCAGTGAATTTAGTCCTGATAAGGTAGCTCTCAAGATGAGGTGTTTATTAGTTTAAAGCTCTGTGTTATTTCATTACTTTTTAAAAAGAGGTAGCCATCGGCAGACAGCACATCTTAGAGTCACTGTCAAAAACGCATGACCTGATTTACAAAACAGGCTGATTTACCAGGTTCATTCTCTCAACCCTTCCACAACCGAGATTCTCACTTACCTGGTGGCAACCCTGTAAGTTTGATTCTCTCCCATAAGATGAGTATGAGCCCCTTTCTGTTTTACCTGCCAAGAGAAACAACAAAAACGGGTAAATTGTGTTTTTTTTTTCCCTTTAAAAAGAAATCTCCTCCAGGTACCAGACATCTAATTCTCTTCCCCGATGTTTACATACGTAAAGTAGACACTAGCGGCAATGTGTGCAAGCAAGAGAGGGAAGAACACTTCCTCACTCTGGCTATGATAAACTGGAAAAAAATAGCCTTCATTCCTATTCTTAGCCAAACTGCTCCACACTTCCAAAAACTGTCATTCCAATGGCCTCCACTTTCTCGAACAAGCAAATTGTCATTCCTTATTTTCACTTTCTCTCTCTCTCACAAAATTAAAACAATTTCATTTTTATTTACACAGCAGGCAAATTATCTATGTAATGACCCTAGCACAGTAATTCCCATTGATTATATTGACACTTAATGGTGAGGCCAGAGCTAATCAATCACAGGCTCTCCAGATGGTGAATTTAGCAAAGAAACTATTCAAAATTCTGAGTCTCTCTTCCTCCCTCTCTCTCTCGGTCTCTCTCTCTCTCCCCTTTTAAACGCTCTTTCCCAGGAGTAAATCCCATCATGATCAAGATGATGATGGAATTTACATTTGAGAGAGACGTTTTCTGAAAAATAGTGCACTCTGAACCCGAGTTCAGATTCCACTAGCAGACCCAGCAAGACAAGGGATCATTGAATGTGAATGTCTTGTTGGAGTTCTAACAACACTATTTTTATCTGCAGACTGTTCTACAGAGATGTATGGAGGCTCACATGCTATGTGGCCACATCTAAGGATGAAATAAAGATTGTTCATTTCTTTCTTTTCAAAGTATATTTAGCCTTAATAATGAGCAGGGAAGAAAAGAAAACCACATTTCAAGAGATCTAAGCAGTAGAGTTCAGCAAATGATATATGAAGAGTTGTCACAGAAAACTGGTCCATACCAGGTCATTAAAAAAGGACCCGTGGGACAGCCAAGTACCAAAACACCAATCTCATCCCATCCAATACTGAAGGAGACTTCTTTCTTTGAGACTACAGCTTTAAGGTACATTGAATGTTATACCTCGGATAATACTATTCTTTTTTTCATCTGGGAAAATTCAAAACTAGTATTTTGGGGGACTGAGTGGGTATCCCTCCTAAAGTATATAATATCCAAAATGTCCCCCTCTCAACTCAAACTTAACACAAATGCTAAAAGGAGTAGGAGCCCTTTTTTTTTTTATCATTTAGTTCAACGTTATTAGAATATGCCTTCCTCACACCACACAAAAAATGAATCTTCAATAATCTTTTATCTGCTCCAAAGCTCACGTGTATCTAAGTCACTATATATAAAAAATGGAAGGTGATTTTCTATCAAAGTCATTCCTGAGTCTTAAAATTAACCCTCTCTCCCCTAATCTTAACTTTTCTACCGATTGCAATAAATCTCAAACTTGGGCAAACATCCCCTCGTGCCCCACTTCTGGAATAGCGTTCAGTGCTAAGTATAAAATCAATGCCATATCAGTTTCAATTCCACTGAAACAGGACACCATTTAACAGACTGCCAGTCTTGGGAGATCTAAGAGAATAACTTTCATTGTGTGAGGATTTTATATTAAAGAAAAGACGCCTTCACCTGTATATACAGCAAAAATGATTCCACAGACGTATTTACTTTTCTGTGTAGGTAAAAAATAAGCACTTATACCCCTTAATTTCTCTTTATTAATATTACTAACAGGAGACACTCAATCGTTACGAGCTATCAAACGACACACACCCTTTGCTTTAGTTCTTGTATCCAAAAAAAGCTATCTAAAGTGAATTATTTTCACATAAATCATTCTGACCCAATATTCAGTTGTTTAACAACTAGATAGGCAAAGAGACAAGTAGATAGATAGGTAGGGACACAGGTAAACCAAAAAAAAAATTAGATAGAAAATTAAAATTTGCTCTGACTTCCTAGGAAATTGAACATCCAGTATCCTGTTTTGGTAATTTGTTAAAAACAGAATTGTAAAATGCAGTTTGAGGAAGAAAGGCCATCTATTTTATTCTCTAGAAGGAATTACTGAAGATAATACCTACAGAATTTTACCACCCAGTATTATTTCACAACTCAAGTCCAGCACCTAGAACTGGGGAGAGAAATTTTCCTACCAGGATTTTTACCACCTCGTGTGCTTAAGTTGAGGCTACTCCTTCTATTATTTCAAAGCTAGCAGGTCAGTGCGAATAGTAAAGATTTAAAGAAAAGAAGAAGAAGAAGAAAGAGAGTAAGATTGGAGAGAGAGGAAAGGAGAGAAAGAAAAAGAGAGAGAATGGGATGGGAGGAGCAAGGGGGCAGGAAGAGGAAGGAGGGGGAGGGAGAGGTGAGGAGAAGAATATGAATTCACGGCACACAGAATCCCCAAAGTACCCGTGGCTGCATGGACCCAGCATTCTTTACTATCATATCAGATACAGACTGCTTAATCTTAATTTTGGTTGTTAAAAAATATTTATCCAGATACAAAAATAAACCCACTGCAAATTACAAGTTGTCAGGGTTAAAAATCTACTCCTGTTTGTGTGGGGGAGGATAAGAGACCAGCATAGACATGAATCATTCTCAGTAATTTGAGTGTTTCCATGACATCAGTGGGCACTCGTCCAGGACTCTGTCGAAGTCTGTGAGGTACCAAAGAGGCAGCGCAGCCTGCAGGAGGCTGGGAGGTGGACCTTTTTTTTTTTTTTAGGATTATGCTCCTTGTAAAGATTTCATCTGTAGCATCCACTTTTACCATCAAATAGATCGCTCTGGAGATCATGAGCGAACACATTTCATTCTGCTGGTGTAAGCCTTTAACTTTATTACATCTTTTTGTTCCCAAATTCAACCATAAATCTGCCTCAAGAGCCCAGAACCCTGTTTGGGAGCAAAATAATCAGGGACTGTAGATAAGACCCAAGAACCATCTAAACATAACTTATCTATTCCTATCATTTTTCAATGATGAAAAGCAGCCATTTTAAAATGACACCCCTGTTTCTAGGAGAAAAAATATATATATACATATATATCTCTTTTGTGTACACTGTCCATTAAAAATTAGCTATGGTCTTGATGTTGATTTTCTGCTTAAAATTCACTGGAACATTTGTTTCAGATAATAAAATTTTCTAGAGTGCTGATAACATGTTTGGTTAGGATCTGAAAGTCACTATCTGTGCTCATGAACACAAAAGCTCCTAAATATCTGCATTTACTCTACGTTAGGCATGGATTTTTGTCACTTCTACCAAGTGACTGGTGTGGACAGCTTCTTTCCTCCTTTCCCCATTCTTCATCACCCAGCCCCCAGCCCCACAACCACAACCACAACGGATCTCTGAAAGAGCTATAGATTCTATTTTTCCAATATTTAAAAAAGATAGTAGAGATGAACAAACCCAGCACATTCACTGCGGAATTTTCGAGACAACCCTCTAGTACTAGAATGCGACAGCCGCTGCGGATATTTTTTGGCACAAAGACAATGGTGGCAGTGCCAAGCCCCATGGCTAAAACTACTCAAAAGAGGCATAAGGGTAGCATTAATCGCTCAAGTCTTTTACTGCATGGAGTACTGTTGTCCATATTTTAAAAACTAAAAGTACCCGTTAGTAACATTTGTCCTTTGCCCATAAGGGAGGAGGGAGGTTTCTGAAATATATATCAGAAACAAATCTTGTCAGGCATTTGATTCATTTTTATACCTAAAAGGACCAAATGCTAAATTTTGCTGCTGGTGATGATCTGCCGTGCATGAAACGAATGATATGACCTAATGGAGTACACTGAAGGCTGAATGAAAGCTATAGAGAGGATTTCATAAACTAAGTCGACATATTGGCTAAACAAGTTTCTTCTGAAAAAATGATGTATACAAGGAACATGTAGTACCATGTCACAATTTTTTAAATTAAACAAGAAAAATGCTGTAAATGAGCAGACACAACATCCGTCAATCAATCCTCCTAGAGACAAAGGAGATCAACACGCAGCCCCTTCTCTAGAACAAAGTCGGCATCTATAGTGAACAAACAATCCAGAAAGTCAACATGTGTTTTGTGCAAATTGAACCCATCAGCTGTTAAAACCTGTATTTAAATTTGATGACTAAAATGGCACCAATTGACAATCAATAAAGGATTCCCTAGCTTCTTCAGATGTCCTTGAAAAACTAATCTAAGCAGTAAATATAAGCTACATTCCGTATTTTTTAAAGACCATTAGTTTTGCTCAGCTATTCAATAATCCTTTATTTTGCTTTCTCAGGAAGAGTAGGACAAAATGTTTTTTAATTCGGAGGACAGTAAGGTTAACAATTGTCTATAGAATTCCAAATTAAATATTTTTTAAATTTTTATCTTATTTACCATTTGACTTACATTTTCCTTCCAACATATCCATGATATCCTATCATAAGGGAATGCCAAGGGGACTGATTGAGAATGAAAATAGTACATGAAGGAAAAATGGTCTCATGAGTCCATTTAACTCACATGGATACTTCTAAGAAGTATCACCTTTGGTGTATGACTGCATCTGTACACACAAGGTAATTTTAAGCCACATGGAAAGTGCTAGAGACAGACAAGAACAACTAATCAATAGTACGAATTTTGGAGATAAGCTATGTCATAGACAATGCCTCTGGTGGTTGACCAGTAGGGTAATAAATAACAGGGTCAAGTTTCAGTTTCTAGCCTTCTATTCTTAAAAGGCCACTTGAAAAATTAAATATAAACGATAGGTATTTCACCCACCACTGCAATATTTGCACCTGTATGGCAGAATATACCAGAATGTGAACAGCTTGGATGAAAAACTATCTGATGCTGCAGGACAATACCAAGCAAGGCTGTTTCACTGTTAATCCTCATTCTGGGAACTGAAGAATGAGCCTTTTGTTCCCTGGCATCAGACTAGGGAACTCATCAGAAACATGTTCGACTCAGAATAAATCTCTGTTCCCTTCCCCAACCCCAATCCACCTCTGGTTACCCTATTTTTTTCCCCTGACTATTGAAAGGGCTACTTAATTAAACAATATCTAGACTTTTTAGTGGTACTGACAATACACATGAGGTTTTATAGTCCTTTCATCTTTTTCATGTCTATTTTTCCTCCCCTGCCAAAGTAAGAGTAGCTGAATGCTTATCACGTACTAACCACTATCTGAAGCCTCTATGTGAATTGTTCAGTCTGAACAATAAACCTATGAGGCAGGTAATATAATCACCATTTTACAGATGAGGAAACTGAGACCCAGAAAACCACCCAATGCCACGCAGATAGTGGTTGATAAAGCGAGCGTTCAAACCCTCAGAGCTCGATTCTAAAGGCTGTGTTCTTAACACTAGGCTATGCTGCTTGTATATAAACACTGAAAAAAAATGATAAAGAAATTAGAGGCCCAATACTGCAGAGCCTCAAATCCCAGAGCTCAAAACACTCATGAATTTGATGTCAAATTAAAGAAAGTGTCTTATAGGTGGTGATAATTTACATTTACATGGTGTTTTATTCCTAAAAGGTCTCTAGGTGCCTTATAGCTTTACAAATGAAATTCACAAAATCAGTGACATCTTCCTAAAAAACTGCAACCATCTCCACGTTAACTCAAAGCAACTAATTCAACAAAAACATGGCAGAAAATGGCCATAATATAGGATAGAAGAACATCTCCCACAAGTGTCTTCTATGGAATAGTAACCCTGGTACAGGCTCCAGAAAACAAAAGGGATGTTAATGTAAAAGGTCTAGGAGTCATTACAAGCTATCGATGCCCTTCTCCCAGAATTTTACATTGGAACTTAGCGTGTTAAAGGCTCTGAGAAGTCCTGCAGTGAAGATATTTATTTAATTTGCTTTAATTCAGTGATCCTGAAACTTATTTGAATACACATATCTGTCCCCCACCTTTTCTGTCTATCAATACAAGTCTTGAAAAACTTTAGGAACTACTATTTTTTAAAAAAACAAAAAACAAACTTAGCACTAAGAATATACTGGGTTAACATGTTGGTACTTTTTATCAAGTAAATAATATAAGTTCCAAAATTGAATATTAAGGTATCTAAATTGACCAAAAAAATATTTTTTCCTGATGTCTCTATCAGCTCATATTCTCCGAAATCTGCAGGTATACGTACCTTTATTGTTCAGCTAGTTGGTCAACTTTCATTATCCCTGATCCCAGTTTGGAGATGGGAGTCTAGGTTTATAGGAAAGCAGGAGTTGACATTCTTCTTATTTCTAAAAGTCAGAGTAGAGCACTGGTTCTCTCCTACATAATCTTATTGTACTGGGACAACTCTCTTTTCATCCACAGGCATTAAAAAAATCCCATTTCAAAATAAATTCCATGCTAAAAGAATTACAACTCAATTAAATCCAGCAAATAAACTAGCCATTCCAATAACCTAGAAAATCCTCATCCTACCCTTTTTCCTAAATTGAGACAAAAATTGAAATAGAATAAAGGGGGGTGGGGGAAGCTGACCAGATACACAGCTTAGAACAAGGGATAATGGGCTATGGGAGGCTAGCTGTTATTCTGGAAAACACTGGCATTAACCCTCTCTTTCATTTCTGTTCTTTAATTCATAAAAATGGAACACTGCGGTAACGGTCTATGTCTCTGATCCTGTTGGAAAATTATGAGCTTTAGCTGCCTTTCATCACTAATTCACCTCACCTTGTCGAGGCACTGCACTGCCTTCAAAACAGCGGGTGTACTAAAACCCCAGATTTGCCAAGTATCTTGAGGCATCATCAAAACTCTTTATTTTAGGGGACTATATGAATCTATAGCCAATTCTATATTGAATGTACAAGTTAGCATTTGTAAAGCACTTTATAGTATGCAAAGGAATTTAAGTTATATTATTTAAGACAACCCACCCAAGGAATCCATTAGATGGGCAACTTAGTCCCTATTTTTAGAGAAAAGATCACTAATATTCAGAAAGGGTAGCTGGTTTATACAGATATAAAAGGTTAGACAAATATTAAGAGATAATGCTAGAATATAAACTTCCAATTCCAGTGCCTAAGTTCTTCTGTACCATACGCCAACTCCTTTTGGGGTATTCTAGATGCATTACCAGTATCTACTAGGGTTTAACAAACATTACTCCTCTTGCCTCATCTCTTGCCTACCATAACCTCCCCCAAAATAATTTTAATTCAATTCATAGTAAGTCAAAAAAGAATTCTCAATGCCTTTGATGGATGAAAACGTGAGAACTGATAACCATTTTGAGAGATCATCCTCCGGGTATACCAAAAACCACCTTCCCAAGGCAGAAGAAAAACAATGCCTTAGGTTATTTCATGTGCCCTAGACAACAACAGTCAAAATAACCCCCTCACTCGGTGTCATGCTTAGGAGAAGCACACACATTATCAAATTAAAGCACATGAGTTTTATGCTTTCTTTTCCAAATGCAGGAAAATCTTTCATTGAAAATAACACTAATTCCACAGAGTGTGCAATTAATCAACATAATCATGGGGATAACTTAGCTGTTTGGGGAGGTGTGTCAAATAACTCTTTAAGGCCACTAAAGTACCACTTGAGCCACCAGAGTAATGATTTTCTGAATCAGCAATGTGTATAAGGGTCCCCCTGAGACTTGAAGGACTAAGGGCAACCCCAAAATCACTCATCTTTCTTCTGATGAGTAACTATCTACTGGCTTTTTGTAATAATAGCTAAATAATACTGCCTACCCTATTTTATATTTTTTATTGCAGTTTGTGTCTATGACAATTGGGTCCAGTCACCAAGGCAGATAATGACATGTTTGACCTCTGGAGAAACAATGTATCCGTTCAAAAGCTCATTATTTATTCAAAAGAACATAATCGTTTTTAATATAAAAATGAAAAAGCTCGTCTTGCCATACACACTAATGGTATCAAAGCAAGCAGAAATACATATATATTTTAAGTGTATCATAGGCAGAGAGGAGGAGGACACAGGATGGGTGTAGGGAAAGCATTTCTCCAAACTTTAATTCTATGCCTAACAAACCCTGCTGCTTCTGAGAATCAACTGGAAGACTTTTCTTAAAAACAGATTCCTGGGCTCTGTAGCTCAAGATATCTGGACTCAGTGGAGTGGGGCCTGGCATTCTCTCCCTCTTATTTTCTTTTAAATAAAATTCCACTGGTTATTCTGACAAGCCAGGGATAAGAATAACCAATTTAAGTGAGAGGCATAGCTCTTTAAGAAAGTTGCATTAGATGAGACTCCAATAAACCTGGCAACCTGGTGGTAACAAACAAAACAGATTACTACTTGATTCAACCTATTAATGGGATTTAAAAAAAAAAACAAAACTGTTGATCTCCAATGCCCCTTCAGACAATTGCATTTCATGGATTAGAGAAACCTTTTTTTCTGGCAGTGTGCTGGCCTTCAAATTTGTTCATCTCCGCTAATAAAGACTGGCTGTTTTAAAGAAATTAATTTCACGTTACCGATTAGTTTCCTCTAATAAGCAACAGAAGCACTGACCTCCTCTGCTCCGAAGGCACCTCTGACCATTCTAGGATTCCAAAAACAGAAGCCACCTATAGAATCCATGTTCAGTCTCTAATACATCTTACTGGGATTGTTAACTTGAAAGGTCCTTCCACTCATTGATTCTCCTTTGACCGTGGTCTACTCAAGTAATATGCATTATTGCAACTTCATGCTGAGGGAGAGAACGTGGTCCTTGATTCTTTTGGAGGCGGTTTGCAATATTTCTGGCTGGATGCAGGAGAGACTCCATCATATGAGTAAGAATTGGTTACCTGGCTAAATTTCTTGGTAAGTTATCAACAAATTTTAAGAAAATCAGCAGCCATATTTCACCACACAAATCAACTTTAGTTAATTATTTGCTGATCATGAAACTGTATATTCAAATACAGCATTAGTAATAATAAATATAAAAATAATAATACAACTCTTAATGAGACACAGTAGAACAGAAAACAAAGGAAAAGGTTTAGTGTTAGGCTTGTTATAAAGAGTGCCTATAGGGAAGCGGGTGTGGCTCAGTGGATAGAGGCCCCCGTTACCATATGAGAGGCCCCGGGTTCGCTTCCCAGGGCTTCCTTGTGAGGGCAGGCCAGCTTGCGTGGCGCCGTGGGCTGATGCGGCAAGACCTCACAGCAAGGGGGAGATAAGCAGACACAGAGAAGACACGCAGCGAATGGACACAGCAACACAAGCAGCAAGGGGGGGATAAATAAATAAAATAAATAAATCTAAAAAAAAAAAAAAAAAAAGAGTGCCTATAAGGAAAATTAGATATTTTCACATTGTGCATGTAGGCGATGGCCCCAATTTTCAAGCTGAGTTTACAACTAACAAGAATATAACAATTTTGATTCCTTAAACTATATGCATTTGATATGATACTCAATATTGCACAAAAATAAAGGGGCTGGAAGGGGGATCATGTTGATTTATGATATAGCAGGGGTCCTTAACCTTTTTTGTTCCACGGACCCCTTTGCCAGTCAGGTGAAACGAATACTACTGTAATTTATTTACTGTACACATTCATAAGAGAAGGAAATGCTAGATTTCAGTTAGAGGTCAGAGAAAATAAAGATAATAAGTTGATTTTTTTTCAATTCAAGCTCATGGACCCCCTGAAACCTTTCCACAGACCCCTTGGGGGTCCGAGGATCCCTGGATAAGATCCCCTGCTATTTAGTATATACAGATGTATAATATGTATATGTATTAGATACACACACACACACATATATATACACACATGTATATGTAGCATGCTTACTCCCAGACAGAAAATAAACCTAATGTCACTTACATATGTATCTGTAACATATTAAATGATCATTTCTCTAGCCTTAGTACTGAATTACAATTGGTCTATATTCCCTACATAAACACTACTGAAAAGTTCGGGAAAACAGTCTAGAAATCAAAACACATTTCAGAGGATTTATAGAGCAGACTGTTAATCATCGGAAGATGGCTAACCATTAGCTTTATAGATGGATAGAAAAATGATGCATTTTGAGCCAAGCCCACTCTTCAAGATCAGCATTAACAGAGGGGGCCCACAACAGTCACACTGTTAGAGAAATAGGACCCAACTACTGGAGGCTGACTGCCCTGTGCAACAAGTTACTGGTAAAGGAAGGTGATGGTTCACAGATAAAATTATGCAAATCACCAAATCCCACACTATGAGGTTTAAGGAAAATAACTTCCCAATTACTGAATGTATGAGAATGACTAAATCAAGAGAGGAAGGTGGGGAACACAGGAAGGAAGAGGAGAGGCAGAGGGAAGGGTGATCAGGGAGAAGAAAGGGAAGGAGAAAGGAGAAGGGGGGTGGTCAAAAGAATGACCTCATCCTATCAAATATATGCAAGAAAATAAAACACATTACATGTAATAGAGGTTTACAGATGGCAATTTTCAGTTCTGAAACTTGCAAAAAAAATCATCTGAATAATTATGAAAGAGCTAGAAAAAAATATGAGCTCTGGAAAGAAAGCATTTGCTGATACTTTCTGTGTACCATGTACACAGAATCCTGGGGAGTCAGTCATGGACACAAGTTTAGCTGTTTGAAATACTAGGAAGTAAGTACAATAATATGCACTGCTAAGGGGTATAATGGCAATAAGGAGTAAAAGTACAGAGAAAGAGCACCTAACATAACCTCACGGAGGATAAGGTGGATCAGGAAAGATGTGTATGTGACATTCCCTACAAGCTGCCAACATATTTAATGGGAATTCATTGGTTAGAATGCAATTTGTACCCACTTGACAATGTCAAATAAATCAAAATTGAAAAAAAAAAAAAAACAACTGATACTAATGTGACTTGTGCAAAATAAATTTTAAGATAACTAGAGCCTAAAATTGGAAAGAAGAAAAACTGGCAAAAACTTACATAACATTTTTTCTCCTCCCCTAGCCCTAAGTGCTTTGATCATTCATTCTATGTTTGGGATAGTTGCTTTGGGAGTTCAGATGGTTTTGCTTACATATTAGAGATATTTGCAATGTTAGACCAACAGACTATAGAAGTCTAGTGTCCTCTACATGTAAATAAGACTGAATCAGTCAAGTCTTTTCATCTCAGAGTTATACTGAAATCATTTGTAAAAATTTAATTATTATCAAGAATTTGATGGAACATTGTCATCAAAGATTGTTCATATTTTTAAGACGTGTTCATTAGACAGAGTCCTGGTCTTCACTACCAGACCCCATGGATGCTCGTTCCAACCTAGCAATAGTGGAGGGGTAAGGGTGCTCCCTCTGAAGATGCCCTTGACTGTTCTAACCTGGTCATCTGGGGATAAAGAGACCACTGGTGGTTTGTTCCTTTAACATCTCACACTCTGTTAACAACAACCTAAAACAAAACAAAAGTTCCCCCTCAAACTACCACTCCCAATGTCGGCTAGAGAGCAGAGCTTAAATTGGTCTGATGGGATCCCAAAAACGCCTTTATAAAAAATTCAATTGTATTATATGCTCATTTTCCTTGGCAAAGCAAATGAAAACTGTCAACTCTAACAGGGAGTTCTCTGCTCAGGATTACCTACCACATCCATTACACACAAACGGTCATATTTCAAAATTTCAATAGCTCGTCCCTTTTAAGTTCCATTCTCAACTTAGTCAAACAAGAACTCTTCTTCAGTGTCGCAGGGCCAGGAAGTGCGAGAAAAGCAACGAAATTATGATTAATAGCAACATGAAATCAACCACTTAAAAATTCAAGAGTGGCATACACTTTACATGTTGTCTGAACTATGACGAGTCAGTTTAAGCATAAACCCCCAAAATGTATATATTTAACAAAACAAACCTTTATTTCCACATAAAAACAAGTTAGCTGCCATACTCAGTATTAAGCTACAACTCTACAGTAACTGCAAATATCTGATTCGTGTGAAATTGCAAACAAGACAAAATTAAAAAAAACAAAAACCAATCTGAAATGTAAAAGAAATTAAGAACCATGCACCCCCTTAGAGCATCCAGTCAGTTCAGATCTGAGCAGCCAGCAGAGGGCACGCACGCCCCAATGAGAACTGGCTATGGCCAGGCGCTCCCCAACTCATTCAGCACTAAACCTGACCAACATGTGAACTGAGGGTGGGGGTGGGGTGCAGGGAGATTGGGAGTGGGGGGTGAGGGGTGGAAGGGGATCATATCAGTGGCATTAATAAAACTAATGTGCTCCATTTAGTATTAATAAGAAAGGTATTCTAATGTATAAGCACACCTTCTTATAATTAAATACCAACTTTAACAGAGATTTCTTGGCTCCTTCATGGAAAGTTGTTCATTACAAAGAAATAATTCTTCTTTGTAAGTGACCTTACGTCAGTTTTCAAGCCACTGTAGTTTTTATAATCCTATACCAGGAATTATCTACAACACATGAATTTGCAGGAGAAGTAAATTAAATTCTAAATTACTAATACATAAATATACATTTTTTGTGAGTATATTAAGTTGCCCTTTGCAAATATGGAGTCTTTTCTAAGTGCATGTATATTTCCATGTGTCATAGACAAATCTATTAATTAATTTTTGCAACCCTAGAGCAATCAAACCTGTACCATTTTATGGTTAAATTGAGATACAGAAGTTATTTATTTTCCACTGGTTTGTGCTCGATTTATTATTATAAGTTCTCTATTCTGGGGGTCCCTGTATTATAGCATTTGCTTTGGAGTGACAGCAGGTTATACCAGAATAGTACCTTGCAGCTAAGTATGTACATGCATGTATGGCTGGGGTGCTACTTATGCTTTTAAGGAAGGTTTCCTATAAATCCAAAAGTCAAAAATCCCTCCCAGGACTTTCCAAGTTTGTGATTTCAGAAACAATATTACAAATTGAAAAGAAAAAAAATTAAATATTTCATGAAAGCACCAACTTATAACCAATATCAATCAATATTATTTACCTCTACAGATGAAGATTAAATAATCCACAGGATGTTCCATCTCTAATTTCAAATAGGTTAGAATATAAGGAAGGTTTACACTTAAGTTTCAAGATGGAAAGCATGGCAGAAGAATTAACTGCCACTTGTCCATCCACATACATGATCATGTCAACCTCACCTCAACTCACCAAACAAAACCAGTGAAGCCACATAACATCTCCATCAGGTGATTTTTTTTTAAACATTCTCTGCAGACTTGAAAGATGAACTTAATTTACAGCATCTACAAACCAGGTAGTTTAGGTTACATGTAGGTCACGATAAATAAACTCATCCTTTGGCCGATATAGCTAAACTGTTTCTGCATAAGTTAAAATGACGATGTTTTATTATCCCTAAGCACTCGAATCTGTAATGTTTGCACAATCTGTTAAGTCCAGGCAAATTTAAATGATTCTGACATGCAGCCTGCTAAGGCCAGTGACAGGGATAATGCCTCTTTACATGGGTAAAATTTTGTGGCATATAGGTCACTCTCTAAAGGGGAATCAACTGTGTGTCTCTTCTTTGCATTTCCACCACAATCCTTCATCCTGCAGCCTGGAGCTGAGAGTGAAATGCAAGAAAGGAGCCGAGTGCTCAAAGCAAAAATCTGCTTCCAGGACAATCCATTATATCTGACAAGTTAAATGTTCCATGGTAGGCCATATGGCATCAGAGCAGGCCCGACGATGGAAGAGGGGAACTCAGCAAATGCATCACAATTAAGGAGTTTGGCTACAGCCCTTACTTTGAATTATTTTTTTTTTATTAAATTTTAAATGCTGTCCCCCATATTCTCAACTGGTCCTTTTTATAAGACCCATTT
The DNA here is from genome assembly GCA_029593785.1 of Cabassous unicinctus. Taxonomy (NCBI): domain Eukaryota; kingdom Metazoa; phylum Chordata; class Mammalia; order Cingulata; family Chlamyphoridae; genus Cabassous; species Cabassous unicinctus. Next base: position 12,113 of record JAQZBX010030382.1, on the reverse strand, counting down.
TCAAAGAAGGCCCACAATTTCTTTTCTCATCTCATGACTGAAATTTAAAGGTTAAGGATAGACATAGTCATTTTTAACAAGTGGAGTTTCAAAGAGGAGGACCTTTGCCCTATTTTTTTAAAAAAATAAGACGAATACTATTTAACAAATGGAGTTTCAAAGAGGAGGACCTGTAGTCTCATTTTTTAAAAATTAAAGATGAATACTATGTAGCCCATATGATCACTAGATTCGAATATTTAAACGAAACTGGCCATTAGATTTGAAAATTTAAATGAAACTTATGAGAACAGTAAATGAAACCAGTTTTCATTCTTAAGTCTGAAAAATCTCAAAAGCTATACAGTCAAAATTGGCATATGCCTGTTTCTTCTGTGGTTTATTTAATACCCATTAAAGTAATGAATTAACTGAAGACTATTTCAATTGACTTTATCACCTCCTAACATGTCACCAACAAGGAACTCTGCACACTCCTGCTAATACCATGTCCCAGAGACAAGTCTTAAAAAAAGCTCTAAGCTCTCTAAGACACTGATTATTAAAATCGTATTGTTCATAATAAATATTTGTTGTTAGTGATAATGCAATGTAAAGAATATTTGTACTATAATCAAGGTATGCACTTGTTACTGTAAGCCAGAGGAAAATGAAATTAATGAAATGACCAAAATATTTATCATTTTGCCACAGTATACAATTAGACCATTTGTTTAAATAAAGAAAGCAAGTGTTCTCCAGAAGAGTTCTCGGGGGGACAACTGGATCTATAATAAAAACTGAGAAAGGTTTCTAAGAAGTGTCCAACTCATCTGGTCCAGTGTCAAATGGCAATTTTGCCTACCTCCTCACTTCACGGGAATGATGCATTCTTTGAGAAACATTTTTTTTTCCCCAATATATAAATTGTAATGGATAGGTTCTTCTAAACAATGACAATTATCGTTTAAGTTTTCCACACTGATTTGCAAACGTGAAATTCGCAATGATTAGAGAAATAAGCATGCATCTTTCCAAAAGAGAAGATGCTAAGACTCATTTCCGTAAACTATTTTCACTCTCCATTTCTCCAGAGGGTCACTATTTCCCCCAAATGCACCCGCTTCTGCCTTAATTAAGAATAACATTATTTCAAAGAGCATATATGGATATTTTATAAAAATGGGTTATTTTGCTTCATGTTTAAAATCATGAACACATTTTATGGTGGTCCTAAAGTTGTCATTTGTTAATAATCTAATGTAATCTTATATTTGCATCTCCCTTATTTTTGAATATGAGACAATTTTTTCAATTATGAAGATGGTATGGAGTTATGAATTGGTAATTTATATTTTGCACTAACAATCATTATAACACTTTATATTTTATGAAGTGCTTTCACATACATGCCCTTATAAGCTTCATCATAATCCTGTTAGGTAGGTATCAGAACTATTATCATTAATACTTTCATACTATACATGAATAAAAAAGGAGACTCGGAGAGGTTAACTTATTTGCCATAGGGCACACAGTTTTGAAGTAGGTGAGCCAAGTCTTCTACCTAAGTCTACCTATAATACCAGCCTTAAACTGTCATGCCCTACCAAACATTACACAAGGAAGTATGAGCATGTAAAGGTCTAACTTTATAATAGTCTATAGACAATCATTACTTATGGATGCACATATGTTATTCACTTTTTTATTTAAGAAAAGTAGCCATTTTTTGGTACTTTGTACCCACTTTGAAACAGGAGACTGAATGCTCTCCTTGGGTTTCCTAGGAGGAATGAACACACACCCAACACACAATTATACTTAGGCACACACACATTTATAAAATGGAGCCATACACATCACAGCACCAACAGAGTGCACTGGGCCGCTGTGTACTGTAGATCCTATTTCTGTGTATCCAGATCCACATTTTTATTACTAATTAAAATGTCCAGATGGTAAAATAACACCTGATCCGAGGGGCTTTTAAGTACAGTAATTGTCAACGCTCAACTCCTACATTGTTAACAAATTGGAAAAATTGGCCTGAACTGAGTTTTATATGCACTGTTTCCAAAGGATCAGTGAAATGCAGTTAAAACTTTATAATTTGAACACAAATATGTGCATAGTAAACACTTTACCAAGAAAAAAAAGGGAAATCTGACATTCAAATTATTAATATGAAAAGAAAGCTTATAGATTCCAACAGAAGGAATGTCATACCATATCAATACAATTGTGTTTATGGGGAAAAAACCTTTAAGAGCCAATCAACATCCCATCATTTCATGAGGACCTTTCTCTACATCTTTTGCTTTATAGGTTCACTAAATGACAATCAAGCAGTTTTTAAATATATCTGTGTCTATGGAATTGTTTTGCAGTTAATACTATATATATGCAGGTCTTAACCATAAAGCAACACATGCATTATCTTATAAGCTTTTAAAAAAAAAACATGGATTCCTGTAAGACCCCAGAAATTCAGGTTGAGTCCTGGTTCATGAATGTCATACTTTAGGAAATCACAGATGCTTTAAAAATGTTTAAGCAGTTACTTCCTAATCCTAAGTGGGTTCTTTTTCTCAAGCAAACATTTTTGCAAATATTTAGGCTGCTTTGATAAGCAAATGTTCTCGCAAACATTTCCACCAGCCAGCCACTGAAATCACTCCACAGGCCCCAACCAATGGGAAAGTTTGCAAAGGACATATGAGAAGCAACTGGATGAGAATACTGGCAGGGACACTGGCTTCACCACCTACAAACAAACGGTGATTTTATTGCCATACCTGAAACAAAATCTTTGGATGTTTCAGTGAAACAACTACTTTTAAAATTCTCAGTCATGGAGCAGTAACTCTCCTTGGCTGACTGAATAGCTTCTGGGGAGGGTAAAACTGATCACCCACAGGTTTCCTATTTCAGAGTTCAATAACTCTAGTAAATGTGGCTTGCTGCTGGATAGCGAAAATTTCATCAGATAGAGAGAGATTAGATAGATCGATAGATAGACTGACAGCAGACAGATAGATAGATAACCTGCAATAATTAACATATGCAAAACAGGAAATAGAAAAAAGAAACAAACAATGCCACGATGAGGGTACCGAGTCTTAACAAGTACAATATTAGTAGAGTACTTTCAAAAATGTTCTCCCGAGGGAAGAAGCCAGGGGAGAAGACGTCTCTAGAGTCATTTTTACCTTGTAAATAACTCAAGAAATAATTCAGGCAAAGGTTTTCTAGAAATAAATTGTAAATACAGTACGATTACAATTATTATGAGTAAAAACAACCTACAACACTCCCTCTCCCTTTAATACCTTAATCCAAAAACAAAACAAAACAAAAAACCTTGAAAATGTGTTTTGGAAAATAATGGGATTGTTGATAACTGGTAAAATATCACTTTAAACTATTTCCCAGGTTCAGTCAATCACAAAAATCACCCATGGCTTGCCACACTGAAAAGACCAAATTTCAGGGTTCTACTTGCTAATACCATGCCAGGCATTACTTAGGAACACAGGAGTAAGTATACATTTGTGAATTTGATGGGAGGAGAAAACGAACAGTGAATTTATCAAAGCTAGTGGAACGTTTAGCTTATAAAATTAAAATGATCTGTTTCTCAACAACTAAGCTACTGATCAACACGTTTCTTCACTTCTGCCATTGCTTCCTCATTTACACATATTAGAAGTGGTCAAAGATTTCATCACATGTGGTTTTGACAATAGCAGCAAAGCGCCTAAAGCCACAGATTTTAATTGAACCCAAAATACAGATTTGGGGGAAAAAAGAACCAATCACAGCAGGAAGCGCTTAAATAAGGGGGTGGGGGGAGGAGAGGAAACATTATCTTGAGCAGTTATTCTGCACTTAGTTGTAGTGTACGAAAAGAAAGTAAAAAAGCTCTATAAAATGTCAGAATTAACCCAGTTTCAGATTGCTTACAGGTGAAATTCTACCATCTGGATGGGCAGTTTGCCTGAATAAAAAAGAAATAAATTAAAAGAAAAAAAGCAGAGCCTTCTTATGTCTGCTATTTTAACACAAGAGCATTTTAAAGGAAACAGGACAGAGCCACCTTAATCGCCAGACACGGAAACACACATTTACACACATGCATGTGTGCACACACATTACAAATATGTTCATGTACAAACTGACAAATCAGAAGTTGGAAAAAGCAAGGAATTGAAATAAAATTATGTTTCTTGGACCTCTGAGAGGTGCATGTGGAATAAAAACTAGTCATTCTTAATCACATGATGGGGAGGGCGAAAAAAGATTTACTTTAAAGTCCTCACTAAATAACTGATGATACTACTTGTATTTTACCTAGATACTCTAAAAAATAAGACCTAGCATATCAAAGTTTGTATCTTCCCATCACAAAGCATATTTATATTCTTTATTTATGCTGGGCTAGCAACTTTGGGAATTATAACTAACTTAAAATAAACAGGAAATTGTATCTTAGGAACTCCCAGAAGTTGTTTTATATCATCTGAGAGTGAAAATGCTTATATCTTTTACAATTTATAAAGAAATATGCTTTATTCTCCTTTTTTCTTAATCATTATACAAAATTTTTTTAAAAAACATCTGCCTCAGAAGAAGATCTGCTCTAATAATAATCATTTTTTAAACCTAAAGATAAAATCTAATCAGGTCAGAACTCTGTTGAGGTTTTTCTTTCTAATTTTAAGAGCCAGACAGAACTTTCAGACTAACTTTAGGCTACTATGACAAAACATGGTACCAGGTTGGCACCAAATGATTATTTGGCAATCTCAAGTTCCACATTTTAAAAGAAACACATGGAGGGTTTATAAATTAATTGCTCTCTGTACTGAAAACTTGTCGATCTCTGTTCTGGGGTTTCTGGGTCTCCATTTTGATTGTGTAGTGGCTCTTAAAATTAAGTTTAGAACACAACACTAAACCAGAAGTGTTCCGTGAGAGAAGTATGGGTACATTCTCAAACTCTTACACTAAACCACAAAGAGAACAGATTAAAAAAGGAAAAGCACAAAAAAGCAACCACCATAAAAAACAAAAACAAAAACCCACCCTGATTAGAGAAATAGAATACTTGCTTTTCTTTCGACCTTAAGAGTAGCACATCGAGGGAGGCACCAGAAGATCTAAGCACAAATACGTGACGAAGAGTCGCCAGAAAGCATGTGGATGAATAAACTGTTGTGGCGTAAATTTGCCAGCTAGAGGACAGAACACAACACGCTGAGGCTTGGCTGTCCTAACATGTTTTACTACGTAAATTTAAATAGTCTTGAAAGGGAAAAGGAAAGAAGGGAAAAGGTAGAGGGTTCTTTTTAAATATTAAAAAAAAAAAAAGTTTGCCTGAAATTCTCATACTTGGGTCACAAATAAAAAGTACATTTATTACTATTTTTTTTTAAAGGACTCCTAGTTCTTAGGCTACCACTCATCACATTTCCTAGGATGGAAATTTAGGGGGGTGGTTTAAAGAGTTAAAGACTCCCTACCATTAATTTGCATCTGGTGCTTTTAGTGTGTGTGTGTGTTTTTTTCTTCCCTGAAAAGTTGGCAGAGCCGCCGATTTTCCATAATGCAAGCATTTGGGAATTGTGAGCGGAATGAAACCGATCCAATCTCCTGACTGCGACATGAATTTTCATTAATTACAACCTTGTCAGCAAAAGCATTATCAAAGCTGAATATGAAAATGCTAATGAGTCCTCATTTGCATATTTTTCTTTGTTGGAATGTCATTAATTATTACATTTTATGATGATGAATGCAGCTGTCGAAGCTCTCCGATGCATAATTAGCCATCAGAATGCCAGGAGCCGATCAGCATTTTTGGGTGAAAAAAAAACAAATTTCACTTCCACTCTCCCCCCATCCCAACACCACCAAACACACACACACACTCACACACTCACAAACGCTCACACACATGCACATACTCACACAGCCCTGATGACGACAGTCCTGAGGTTGGACTTTAGGGAAGTTGAAAAGGAGTGGAAGGCTGTTACAGGGAATTTATTTTTGCTTTAAAATTATTTTGTTTTTAGCTGATAATGGTCTTATACAATAGGAGCAGCTCTTAATAAAAAAAATCGTTATTCCAGCTTAATTAATGCCACGCTTAATTATAACACCATGATGTCAGCGGTTTTAATTAAGTATTGGCTCTGTTACAAAAAAAAAAAAAAAAAAAAAAAAAAACCTCTCTGCAGTAAGAGTCAAAATACGCAGATTTGTGCAAATCATTTCTCCAATTTTTTGGTCCTCCATGGTTCGTGAACTATTCAGATATTAACACAGGCAGCATTAAAACGCCACGCACACACGCGTGCGCAGGAGGGCACGCGCACCCACACACACACACAAATCAAGTAAAGGGGATAAAACGTACTTTCCTACTACATTACTGGGATAGACTTTAGAGCTTACCTACTTGACCACTTTTTTGAGCTAAAGTGTAAGTGAAGATGACAAAACATAGCTCATCCTCTCTCAGCCGCTGGGAACGGTGTTTATAAGTAAAAAAAGAAAAACAACACAGAGCAGATGGGACCATTACACATGACCAAACCAATCAATCACAGATGAAGGGCCCAGGTGCAGCGCAGCCGTGCAACAACGCACCATTTCACAGTCTGTCAGACACACACACACGGTCGTCCATGAGTGACCCTCCTCGGCTCCCCCCGGACCTCATCTGGAGCGCGGCGCCCCTCTCGCCTGCCTACGCTCCAACTGACGTCTTCATAATCGCCCTGTCTTTCTATCTGCTTTGGCTCCTGTGAAGAGAGGAGGAGGGAAGGGGTGGCGACTGGGGGGGGAGGCTGGGGGGAGGAAGGGGAGATAAGGACAGGGGCTCACATCATTGTCACTTATGAGGAGTCCAGCCTTCTTCCTTCTGCCATCCCCAGTGGCCCCTCCCTCCCAAACCACCATCACAATCACTTCTCTCACCATCATGAAGCTCATTAATTTTTAAGGGTGACTGCCTGGTTGCAGCACCCCAACTGTCTGCCGTTAGACACAGAAATTTTGTTTGTGAGTTTCTTGCCTGTGAAGAAGAGATGTGTGTAACTCAACAAAGTCACAATTAGAAATGCTGGAGACTGATTAACTGGAAGTGGTGCTCAGTATCAGCATACTCCCTCAAAATCGGTTAAAATGAAGCCCTGGTGACCCCAAAGCCTCAGAAGACTGAATTCCGTCTCAACATTTTGTGTCTTAAGTAATTTCATTGGCCTGTGGCCTCCTATATCACAGACTCATCCAGGGATCCCCGAACCCAAATGAAATTGTCCATTTGCAGGGGTTGCGAGGTTAGGCTGGCCACAGGGCTGGAATACCAACTCAGACACGAGCAAGCTAAGGATAGGATCTTTGCCTTATGCAGAATTCTTCATTCACAGCCTCACTTTCTGGGATTGTCAGTTTTTTCTTTCCTTTAAAAAGTAAAATTAAAAGCTTGGGGTGGGGGTTTGAGGGGAGAAATGACAACGTGCAGCTCTGTAGCCCACTTACGACATTTGAAAAAAAATCTTAGCATGTGGCAATAAAAAAAGAAAAATTAGTTTAATTGATCCAGTGAATTCTTTAAGCAAACACTCTTCCTTAAGCCTAGGTCATTTATAACAAAGTTTTTGGGGACTTTTTGATGCAGTGAAACTTTAAGGAACCAGCTCTACTGACTCAAAGTATTGAAAGTAGATACCCTGCTTAAGCCTTATGAGCTGATTGCTCATCCAAACAGAGAGTGAATGTGCTCAACCATTTAGAATTTGTTTTTCCCATTTGGAGATGAGAAGGAGTTTAGGAAAACATTCAGACACTACACAGAATAACTATATGGCTGCAAAACGGCTTAAACAATTTATGCCCCAAAATGCTCGTGACATTTTAAGCTTTATTGGGAAGTTTACACTAAGAACAAAGAAAAGTTAATAAAAACAGACCTTACAATCCAGCCACTGTGAGGATTAAGTCAAGTATCATTTATGTGCCGTTTCATGTAATTGGTATAAAAAATAATATTCAAAAGTACAGGCTAACTTGGGTGAGAAAGTGTCCTGCCTAAAATGTGCATGCCTTTCCATTTACAGGCAAAGGCAATTTTACAGAACACTAGGCAGATTGGATTCATTGAAATGAAAGCTTTGTCTCTTAGCATGGGCCCTACCATCAATTCAAACATGTTCTCAAAATGGCTTGATGACACACTTGTTTTTGGTTAATTTTTTTTCCTTTTGATATTTCAATACGCTTTCCCCTCTCTTCACCAACAGATTTGTCCTTTGGAAATTTTTAAAAATTGACATAATCATGAACTTTCTGTTCCCCAATGTGTGCTAAAAATTTTATGCTTAGTTCTTGTTAACAACGAACCTCATCTCTGAACCCTCCAAGAAAAAGAGAGAGCATATTTATTAAAATCTTCCATAGCCATGTAGAAAGGATCACCTTGTGTATTGAATGTGTATTTTTTTCTCTCAAGGAACAGACTCTACACATTTGCATTAATAAATTTCTATTTTCAAGCTCAATAGAAATTGCAATACAAAAAGCAGATGTGTACATTGGATTCTTTGAAATTAAATTTCCAAAAGCAGAGCCTATTCTAGCTCAAGATCAAAGGAACTAAAACATGATCTCCTCCCCCTTCCAATATAATTACAGAGATTTCATTTCTTTTGTTACAATGAGCACAACAGGTAAATCTTAAACCTGAAGGATAATGATCAGGTGCTACAGCTCAGCTATGCTGGGTTGTCGAATCGCTCTGCTCAGTGCCCTGCTGTTTAAACTACCACTCTACAGGAAGATGGGAAATGCCTAATGCTCGTCACTACTTTGTTCTTGGAGATTTGTTTCCTTTTTGACACCAAGACTATGCAGACTAGATCTGGGATGGCCACAACCCCTTTTACAGCAGGGTTCTTGGAAAGGAGGGACATGCCCATCCTAAAATACCCATCAAGAAAAAAACAATCACGCTCTTAGTGCGTCTTTCATTAGTAGGCTACCTCAAAACCCTTTTGGAAGTCGATGGAGTATAAATAATAAATAAATGAGGAGTGATACTGTTATGAAATGTCATATCCTGGCAGTTCTGTGAAAGGACAAGGCCCTGGGGAGGGAGAAGAAAGAGATGCGACCGCAAAGTCATCTAAAACTGAGGTTGGAAAGGAAATCTGTTCCACTTTAGAATGATTAGCATGATCGATTTCTTTGGGGAATACAGGTGAAGAGAGAATAAAAGTTTATTTCAAAAACCCACAAAAACAGAAAACTTTGGGTGAGAACACCCTCTAGGCTTAACCATCCTTGACAGTGGCTGCATTCTACATATATATTTCCATTTCCTTTTTAAAATTCCTGCAACTTCATTTCATCCTTTACTGCCCAAAGGCATCTGTTTGCCTCTAATTATTTGCCATTTAGAAAAATTCTGCTTAAATTCCTTGTACATCTGTCCCTTGCTTAGTGTATATTTGTGAAGCTTAAATATGGTGCTTGATATTAGAACAGCCTTGCATATAAGTACACTTTCCCATCCCAGAAAAATATTTCAATAGACCATCCTCTCCCCCAAAGGTTATAGGCAAGTAAATTCGGTATTACTTGAGTAATACATATTGAGTAATACATATATAGAAGTACATATATTGAGTATATGTACTTCTATATACATCTCTCTCTCCCTCTCTCTCTCTCTCTCTCTCTCTCTCTCTCACACACACACACACACCTCAAAGATTTGGCTGTTGGTCCAACAAATCTTCCAGCGTATCTCCCAACCAGTGTTTTCCCAATATAAATGGCAGTTATAATGCTTTTTTCCCCAAAATATAGACTTAATAGTCTTCACATTTCAGTAGCTAAGGCCCCCTAGTTTCTGAATTATTTTTTGCTAGTCTCTGAAACAGAATATAGTTATTTTGCATGGAAATATTCTTATTTCAAGGAAATCCTCTACAGAATACAGAAAGAAAAATTGAAAAATAAGACAGGTTAGTAGCACCACAAAACCAACATCAAACAGGTTTATTTCTTTCCTACATCTCTTCCACACTTCCTTCTTTCTCCTTGACTATTCATTCCTTCATTCTTCCATCCTTCTCTCCTTACTCCCTCCAGACCCCTTTCTTTAAAAACGAAGCACTGTATGAGGGAAAAGCATTGGATTGGGAGCATAGAAAACTGGCTTTTAAATTTAGTTTTGCCAATAACTAGGTGTGTGAGTCTCCATTTCCTCATCTAAATTGGAGTAAATGATCCCTAGAGTCTTTTGAGGAATGATTGCTACCACTAATATTATTAATAATGATGATGATGATAAATATTTACCCTGTGCCAGAGACTTTGCAGTGGAATTGGGGTGATTAAGGGCACAGACACTGGAGACAGACTGCCTGGGTTTGAATTCTAGATCCATCCCCCACCCCCACCCCCATGAACTGATGACTCTAGCAAGTTACTCAATATATTGGTGCCTCCACTGTTACGTCAAAAAAATAGGAATAGTAATGACACCTATGTCATAGTAGTTGCTGTGGAGAATAAGTTAAGACATTAAAAACACTCAGAATGTATAATATATTTATTTTTTCTTCATAATGCATCTCTACTCCAATGTAAGCTTCATGCAGGAAAGGATTATTTTTTATTCCCTACTTTACAGGCGCTCAATTACTGGGCCACATCGGCTTCCCTATACTCACATAGCCTAAAATAGTGTCTGGCACATGGGATATAGTTGGTAAACAAAAAATTGTTCAAGGAATAAATGGATGGATGAACAAAGAAGACATGGTACATGGTTAGAATCGATTATTCTAAGACTGCCCTATTAAATGCTTACTAGGAGTAATTTCTATGGTACTTTGCATAACCTTTGTCTTCAGGAAATTTATAATTTATTATGGGAATGAAGCTAAGTATAAACAGCTATAGTTATAAACAATAGAGGAAAAATAACATAAGAAGTATACAAAATGAACACTTTGCCAGGTCAGAGGAAAGATGACTCAAATCTGGGGGAAGGGGAGGGAGGTGGGTATACAGTCTTCCTGCCTCAAGGCTTCATCAAAAAAACTCTGGCGAAAATGTCAACAATGACCTCCTCAGAGTTAAAGCAACAGTCGGTTTTCAGCTCCCATCCTCGTTGGCTGATGAGAAAGACAATCCTATCCCCTCTTTCCGTGAAACATACACATGAAGCGGTTTCTATGCAGCACATCCCTTTGGGTTTTCTCCTACTTCTAGGTCATTCCCTTGAAAGCTTTAAATGTTGGGATCCATCCATGCCAGGCCCTGGGGCCACTGCTTACTGGAAACTCCCTAAGCAATTTTGAGCCTTCAACTGGCTTCTATGCACCAAAGACCCCTTCAGCTGTGGACCTTCCACTCAGACTTCTCTGAGCTGTTCACCCTTATATCCAACTGCCTATCCGATGACTTCACTTGGAAGATTTCAAAGTACTTCACATTTAACACCAAACTAACGACTGTCTCCGTTCAACCTAGATATTTTCTAATGTTTCCTGGGGTTTCACAGAAATTGAAGATGACTCATATATTTATTAAGAATGTTCTACCTAGGCTCTGTGTTAGGTATATATATCTCATTTTATCTTCATAACAACACTCCAAAGTAGATATCACTATATTCATTTTAAAGAGGAGAATAGTGAGGCTCATAGAATTTGCTCCATTCTATTTCAGACCATGGATTTCCGGCCACATGACTCCAAATTAATAGGATGAATGATGTCTGGTACAGGAAACAACCTTCTTCCCTAAGTTTGAGCCTTATAACGTAGGAGAGATGTTACACTGTGGGCCTCCTGAGTATATGGGAAATGTATTGGTGAATCAATATTGAGATGGGAGGGGAAGCGGGTGTGGCTCAATGGATAGAGCCCCCATTTACCATATGGGAGGCCCCGGGTTCGCTTCCCGGGGCCTCCTTGTGAGGGCAGGCCGGCCCGCGCTGCCCGGTGGGCTGATGCAGCAAGACCTCACAGCAAGGGGGAGATAAGCAGACATGGAGAAAACACACAGCAAATGGACACAGCAAACACAAGCAGCAAGGGGGGGATAAATAA
>JAQZBX010030381.1:0-26831 GCA_029593785.1 Cabassous unicinctus | reverse complement strand
ATAATACATATGCATATATGTGCATTTGTTTACATAAATGTTATTTGTTATATATATATGTATACATTTTATAAAGGTGCCTAGATTACCCAAATATTACTAAGAATCTACAGGGATTCCCATGCTCCCCGCCGCCCACACCCCCAACAACACCCCACACAACCATTCCCCATCCGCGTGGTACTACACCCACAATGGATATACACATCCTGGGGCCTTGCCACCAAGCATAGACCACAGTTCACATCACAGGCCACACTCTCTCCCACCCAGTTCTGCATGGTATATTCTGATGGAAAATGGCCTACATTCGTCGCTGCTTCACCACTCAGGACAACCCCCAAAGTCCGAAAAGACCTGAGCATTTCAACTGCCCCTCCTCACCCTACAACATTCTGGAGCCTAGTTATCTGGCTTAGATGGGTCACAATGAACTGCCCTCAGGATGACAAGTTATAGCAAGAGGGATTTAGTATTATTCTCTCACCTGTATTTGGTAAAAAGAGTCCTGCTAAGAATGATGATTAGTAATGTTTGAGAAGTTGTAGAAGGACAGTCAAGCAGAGTGCTGCACAGGAATCTCAGTTTGGATAATAAAAATTATGAAAACAATTACAAAATATTATGACACTCATGGTTCAATGTGAAGTAAAAACACTATAAAAACCTCTTTTCTGGATTACTATAAATCTAGGGAAATTGGCTGCACATGACCTAGGCTGGGGCAGGTCAGTGGGAATGATGTTAGCTTAGATCCCTTTGGAACTGGGACCCTGGACCACTATTCAGGAAGTACCTGGAAAGGACCTTGGGGTGTTGCCAGGCTGGGTCTGGGTACCCTTCTTTGGATTTTCTGGACCCTGGGTGTAGAGAGTGCTGTGCACCCACTCTCACTTCTGTCCAGTACTGAGCCTTGCTGGTAGCATGGTGCACCTGCCCCTTGCCTGGCAAGGTGTTAGAGATGACTGTCTTGTCCAGGTCTTCACCAATTTTCTGGGTGGAGCTCTGCAAAGAGAGTGCCTAGCAGCCAGGGCAGGAAACATCAGGGCCCTGCCTGGTTGTCACTGTAGGGGGAGCTCTCACACGATGTTCCTCTCCCAAGATTAGAAACAGACCCTGTCTGTTCAGAATTCCATCCTGTGAGGGAAGGAGATGACTGCTGTTGATTAACATCTGGGCAGATGATTGCCATCCCAGCACTCCCGTTCTCTCCATGCTTCCTATGATCTGGGTGTGAACATTGTAAGGTCACCAGGATTCCATCCATCAAGAACCTGCTCCTGCCCAGGTCCTGACCACCCCTCATGCCCCTCCCTTTCACACACACATCCTGGTTGTGGGAATTGCTGTGAAGCTGCCAAGACAGGATCACAAGTTTTCGCCTGGTCTTCATCCCTGTATCATTGTGTTTTACCATTGGGTGGCTCCTGCTAAATCACCAGATTCTTCTGCATTGAGGGGTTAGCCAATTCCTACAGCTTTGGGAAAGGCTCCCATGTTGGGTTTTGCTGAGGTGAAAGCCATGAAAAGTAGGCAAACAAGAAAACATCTTGATTTCTCAAGTGTCTCTGCTAAAGTGATCTGAGTAGGGGACCAACTCTACATTGTTAATAACTTGTTACCAGGGTTCCAACATCTTTTTGGTTTTATCTCCTAGGTAGTGAGGTCACTTCCTGGGGTCTCTTTTCCATTGCCCCACCTTGTTGAAATCCTGACTTAAGGCCCCTCTGGGTTGGTGAGGAATCACTCTCCTCTCCCATGTCATCTATTTAACTCTACAGGTACACCAACACAATTATCTTTGTATACCCTGGGAAGGCCTGGGAAGTTCAAGACCCCTGTATTGAGGAGGGAAGGCTGGATTCAGACCTTTTTCCTTCTTCCACTTCTATGACTCTGGAAAAGTCATTCTGTCTCTTTGGCCTTCCCAGTCTTCCCGTCTGAACCATGAGGATCATTTCAGCTTTAATTCTTGGAACTTTAGCCAGTGTATATGCACAGTGTCTTTAAAATTGTATGATTGTGTCAAAGATACCTAATACATGAACTTAGAGATGGAAGAATTACAAGAAGGAATGGGAGATAGCAGGCATTCAACCAAAAACAGTGCTAGTTCTTGTTGATGTGATCTGGGGAAAGTAATTTCCCTTCTTGCCTTCATTTCCCAGTCCACACCATGATGACCTTCAAATTCAGTGAAATTCAGATATCATCATCCTCTGGCTTAAAATGTTTCAGTGGCTACCCATGATATTGAGAATCAGATTAAGTGCTTCATTGTAGCATATTGGACAGTCTATAAATGGCTTCCAATGATCTCTGCATCCTGGTATACACATCCTTGTCTGGAATTAGTGACTCTCTTCTCATCAATAGAATATGGATAAAGAGATGTTATGTCACTTCCAAGATTTATAAACATAACATCCGTGCCTTCTGTCTTGCTATTTGTCTCATTGGACCTTTCTTAGTGTACCTATGTATATATGTATGTATGTGTGTATATCTATAAATCTGCCTATATCACTTTCTTTTACTCTCTATCACTCTATCCCTTTCTCTGGGAAACAAGCTGTAATTCATGGGTTACCCTGTGCAGAGGCTCACAGGCCAAAAAATGGAGAGAGGGCCTGAAAAATGGAAAGGGACAAAGACCCTCAGCCCAAATGGAAGGCAAATCATCTTCCAGTTGAACCTCATTTGAGACCAGAGCCTCAGCCTTGGATAAAAGTGACAGATGGTACTAGGTACCTCCAAGTTAGGAAAGCTGGGCCAAGATTGGCTGTTGGTTTGTTGGGAAGTAAATTTTGGGGGAATTCCAAGAACAAGTGGGGATACAAGCTATGGTAGTGTCACAGAGAGAGGTCATAGACACTTGGTGAGCAGTGAACTGGAAGGCAGCAGGCAAGAACAGTCAGCTGATAAGAGGCAGTTGTCAGTTAAACTGTTGCTAGATAATGGGGCTCTGTGTGCTCTAAAAATCTAAAGAGTGGGAGGCATGCATTGTAATCACATGAGCCTGAATTGCAGAGATGTGTGAACAAAGTGGATTTCAGAGAGTTTGGACAGAAGGACTCCAGATGCCATTGCTGCCTTGAAGATGCAGGGACATGTGGAAAGCATGAGAAAGAAACACCCATTTGGCCAACCTCTTGAGTGATCTAAGAAGTGGACTCTCTCTAGAACCTCCAGGAAAAAAACAGCCCTGGGGACCCCTTGATTTCTGCCTGGTAAGACCCTTAGCGGACAACCCAGCTAAGCTCACCCAGACTTCTGACCCACTGAAACTGCTGGGTAATAAAATGGGTATTGATTAATGCCATTATGTTTGTGGTATCTTGTTATGTGGTAAAAAAACAAACAAACAAACAAACAAAAAAGACCACAAAAAAATTAATACAACTTTAATTAAGTTTATTCCAAGGTGTTTGATTCTTTTAGTTTCTATTTTTCTTCATTATTGGTGTACTGAAATGCTACTGATTTTTGCAGGTTGATCTTATATCCTGCCACTTTACTGAACTCATTTAATAGCTATAAAAGCTTTATTGTACATTTCTCAGCACTTTCTATGTATAGGATCATATTATCTGCAAATAGTGAAATTTTTGCTTCTTCCTTTCCTATTTGGATGCCTTTTATTATCTTTTTCTTGCCTACATTCTCTAGCAAGTACTTCTAACACAATGCTAAAGTACTGGTGACAGAGGTATCATTGTCTTGTTCCAGATCTTGGAATGCTTTTAACATTTCACCATTGACTATATTGTTAACTGTGTATTTTTCATATATACAATGACACATTGAGTAAGTTTACTTTTATTCTAATTTTTTGAAGTGATTTATAAGGAAAAGGTGCTATATTTTGTCAAATGCTTTTTTTCCATCAATAGGAATGATTATGTGATTTTTTCTTTCAATTTGTTAATGTGATATATTTCATTGATTTTCTTATGTTTTACCATCCTTGCATACCAGGTATGAAACCCACTTGGTCATGGTGTATAATTTTTTTGATGTGTTGTTGAATACAATTGGAAAGTAGATGTAAAGGACTTGTATACAAAAAACTACACAACATTGTTAAAGGAACCCAAAGAAGATCTAAATAAATGGAAGAATATCCCCTGTTCATGGATTGGAAGACTAGACATCATTAAGATGCCTGTTCTTCCCAAACTGATTTACAGATTTAACACAGTTCCAATAAAAATTATAAGAGGGGCTGAAGGCTCTCTTCAGACCCCCACAATGCTGGTGACCTAACTGCTTGAAACTTGAAAAAAAATTATAACAGCCCTTTTTACTGAATTGGAAATGCTAACTATGAAATTTATTTGGAAGGGCAACTTGCCCCGAATAGCCAAAGTCATATTGAAAAAGAAAAATAAAATTGGAGGAATCACACTAACTGACTTGAAAACATACAAAACTACAGTGGTCAAAACTCCATATTATTGGCACAAGGATAGACATACTGATGAATGGAACTGAATTGAGAGTTCTGATATAGATCCTTGCGTATACAGTCAACTGATATTTGACAAGGCCACAATGCCTATTCAACTGGGAGAGAATGGCCTCTTCAACAAATGGTGTTGGAGAACTGGATATCCATATCCAAAAGAATGAGAGAGGTCCACCATCTCACACCCTATACAAAAATTAACTCAAGATGGATCAAAGATTAAATATAAGAGCAAAGTCCATAAAGCTCCTAGAAGATAGTGTAGGGAAGCATCTATGAGATCTTGTAGTAGGAAATGTTTCCATAAACTTTACACCAAAAACACAACCAATGAGAGAAAAAATAGATAAATGAGACCTCCTCAAAATTAAAAACTTGTGTGCTTCAAAGGAATTCATCAAGAAAGTGAATAGGCAGCCTACCCAATGGGAGAATTTATTTGGTAACCAACTGTCCAATTAGGGCCTAATATCCTGCATATATAGAGAAATCTTACTTCTCAAAAATAAAAAGACAAAAAACCCATTTGAAAAATGGACAATAGATTTGAATAGACACTTCTCCAAAGAAGAAATACAAATGGCTAAAAAGCATATGAAATGATGCTCAAATCACTAGCTATTAGGGAAATTAAAATAAAAACTGCAATGAGATATCATCTTATACCCACTAGACTGGTGGCTATTAAAAAGCAGAGGACTTCATGTGTTGGAGAAGATGTGGAGGAAAGGAAATATAGAATGGTGCAGCCATTGTGGAGGACAGTTTGGCAGTTCCACAGGAGGCTAAGTGTAGAACTGCCATATGATCCAGCAATCCCACTGCTGGGTATATACCTGGAAGAATTGAAAGCAGAGACACCAACAGATATATGCACTCCAATGTCCATAGCAATATTGTTTACTATTGCCAAGAGTTGGAAGCAACCCAAATATTTGTCAACAGATGAATAGATAAGAAAACTATGGTATATACATACAGTGGAATATTACTCAGCTGTGAGAAGGAATGCAGTATTAACACACAGGATAACATGGATGAATCTTGAAGACCTTATGTTGAGTAAAGTAAGCCAGACACTGAAGGACAAATATTACATGACCTCACTGATATGGCTTAAGCAAATTGAGCAGACTCACAGTGCTAGAGTCTGGAAGATAGGTTTACAGGAGACAGAAAGGGAGTAGAGGCGGGTGAGCCAATGCCCATAAGGGCAAAATCTATGATAAAGTGGAAGGGTGTGGTTGGGCAGTGGATGGGCATGACAGTGGTGCAGTGACATTATTGGGTTCAGCCGTGCTGGTCTGTGAGGTATGTAGGGTGGGGGTTTCAGTTGGACTATTTGTGGGACTGGGGGAATGGTCAAGGGAAGGAGCAGATGAACTCCATGGATTTGCAGTTCTGTGGTTAAACCTATTAATGTTTGAAATGTTCTTTTGGCAAATATGGCAGGGGAGGGTTACTGATGTAAGTTATCAGGTATAAGGGCATATGCGGGATAGGGCACACCTGGAACAGCCTTCTATGGAATGGAATGTCTAAGTGTTCATATTCTCATAGTGTGCTATCTGAGTGGCTAGAGACCCACACAATAAACAAGAAAATATTAAACTCCCATCCTGGGAAGTCCTGCTATGTTCTCAATTATAGGGACAAGAATCCCTCGAGAACATAGGCAGTGCCTAATAAAAGAAAACAGACCAATAACATAAGCACTCAATATTATTGCAAGTAGCTATGAAGCTTATTCTTCAAAAATTGTAACTTAGTGATTACCATAGGTTCTGAGGGAATGGGAGGGAGGAATAGAATAAATGGAACATAGGGCATTTTTAGGGCATTAGAATTGTTCACCATAATCTTACAATGACAGTTATAGGCCACTTCAAAAAAACCTATAAAAGCATATGATCCAAAATGTAAACCATATTGTAAACCATTGATCATGGTTAGTATCAATGCTTCAGTACTTGTACATCATTTGTAACAAATGTACCATCCGCATGTAAAATATTATTAATAAGGGAGACAGGAAGAGGGGGAGGGGGTTGGGTATATGGTAATCACATTTTCTCTATGTGACTTTTCTGTATCCTTAAGCATCTTTGGAGATAAAATGAAAAAAATAAGACACTGGGGGAATATATGGAAGAAAATGTCACTGTACATGGAAGACAACAGATCTTACACTGATGAAAGAGACAACAATTCATTTTGAATTGTTTTAAAAATTTTTGTAATTTATTTGTTATATTTAAAATTATCATTTCATTTTCTTATTAATTTTATTTGGTTATTTTCTTAGTTTGATTTTTGGAGAGGTTTTTGATCACAGAATGACCACTGCAGTGGTGGAAAGGATCACTGGTGCAGGGTATCAGTAATGTGGGGATACATGGGAAGGAGCTCACCTGGGGCATGCCTCTAAGACATATGAATAAGTTCCAGTGTACATGGGATAATGTCTTTGTGGTTGGACATCCACACAATAACCAAAAGAATATTGATTTCCCATCCTGGGGATTTCTGCTACAATCTCTAATAGGACAGCAAGAATCCCCCAAGTGTAAGGGCTATATCTAGTGAAGGAAGACAGACCATTATGCCAGGCCCTTGACACTGATGATTTTACTTAGGAACCTTTTCTTCTGAAATTGAAACTTAGCTTGTATTATATCCTGCTTAAGAGTTACCTCCTGAAAACCTCCTTTTTGCTCAAATGTGGGCTCTTTCTAAGCCAAATTCAGCATTTAAAAGCAGTACCTTCCCACCCAGCATGGGACATGACTCCCACAGATGAGCTTTCCTGTCACTGAGGGATTGTTACCAAGCACCATGATTTCAAAGTGAGTTGGGAGGTCATTCTAGAGGTTATGCTTATGCAAGTCTCAGCAGGATCTCATTGACTGTCACAGTAAATAGTGCCGCAAATAGCAGGGCTCCTGAGGATACTAGAATTATACAGAAACCATAAACAGGGCTGATAGCTCAGGAATTTGGCACCCTGTCGCTGGGTCTTACTTTGGAATTTATGCTCCCCAATGTAACAGAGGTAGACTCATTTATAGGTTCTCTACATATGGCTCTTCTGTGCCTTTAATTTGAACCCGTAATTAGCACTATAGTTGATAAATATATCTCCCAGAGACTTAATTCTTTGACTTGTCCATGGGCCAGTTGAGCCCTGAATTTCAGCAGAGTTGCAACACCTACTTTCCAGTTCATTGGACTCATTGAGGAAAACTAAGAAGGAGACGATGATGGACAATGCCCATCCCAAGGAACAGAGAGTGTCTGCACCTGCAAGCAAGATAGCTCCATCCATCTGTTTCATGGGTTCTAAGTCCGCTCTCAGTTATAAGCAGAGTGGGCATCACCATCCCCAAATCCTCAAGATTGGGGACTGAACAAGGACTAAAGGACTTATTATTATTCTACTATAGACTTATTATTATTCTAGCAATGGAAGAACTCTTATTGATGTAAAGGATTGGCCATCAGAGGTTCTGAGGTATGGGAGAGGGAATAATAGGTGTAATATGGGGTCATTTTGGGTACATTGGATTTGTCCTGCATGACATTCCAGTGATGGATACTGGTCATTGTATATTTTGTCATAACTTACAAAATCGTGCAGGACAAAGTATAAACTATAATGTAAACTGTAGTTCATGGTTGGTAGCAATGCTTCAATATGGGTTCATCAATTTTAACAAATGTAGCATACTAATGAAAGATGTTGTTAAGGAGGGAAAGTGTGGGAGGTAGAAGGAGATGGGCATATGGGAATCCCTTTATAATTTTCTTTGAAAAATTTTTTCATGTGGGAGGCAGGTGTTCAACTGCTTGAGCCACATCTACTCCCTGCTTGTTTGTTTTTGCTTGTTGTCTGCCCTTTTTTTTCTTCTCATTTCTGCTTGTTGATTTGCTCATTTTGTATTCATTGTTTTTCTTTAGGAAAGACCAGGAACCAAACCAGGCACCTCCCATGTGGGAGGCAGTTGCTCAACTTCTTGGGCCACATCCACTCCCCACAGTTTCACTTTTGATACTACTGACTTCTTTGAGCTGTGAACAAGGTAAAAAGCACAGTGATGAATATGGTATCCTCACATTCTTCAAATTTGTTTCTCTACAGTCTGGCCCTCTGATAAATTACATGTTCAAAGATCGTAGGGCTGGAAGTTGTACCTATCTATCAAAATGGCAAAATCTCACCAAGGACAACCTAGAATTTCAATGTTCATTATGGGACCCATTCCAAATAAACAAAGTTACTCACCTCAGAAATGCACTCCAAAAGGGAGCTCCCAAACCAAGCAGTTGAATGGAATGCCTATTTTAATTGGTACTCAGAGTATATTAAGAAATTATTTGAAAATAGTTTCCTTAAAGGATTCTTTACACAAGGAAAATGAGAAATTAAATAGCTCATGGGAAGCCTATGTTTTCTGTATTTCTATGTTTTTCTGTCTGATTAATATCTAAAATATTTAAATTGAAGTTATAAGATCTCTAGTTGGTCTTTCTGTATGTTTGGTGTATGATGTTTTCTTACCTCTGAATGGTATTACCAAATTAACTCATAAAATTCCTTAAAATAGTTTTACTCAAATTTGCCTACAGATAAATAAGCACTTATATATAAATTAATAGTGCTAATGTTCCAGAAATCAAGGAAACCAAACATCTATTGTTTCTTGTGAAAAAAGTGTTCATAGATCTAAATCCAAATGTTTGGAAGATAGTTAAAGTTTACATAATTCAGATACACCTTTCTCAGACAGGGCTTTTTTAATATTATTAGTCAAATGAAAATATTGTGCCTTTGGTATTATCCATGAAAGTAGGACAGAAACATTTCATTTCATTCTAGCTGGGTATGTTCTTCCTATGTTTTAGAGGATTACTAATCAAATTAGCATTCTATCAGCTAGATATTTATATTGATGAAAATATATATTTTTATTTAAAGAATAATAGTGTTTTAAGGATATTAGCTTTAAGATAGCTTCCAAGAACTCTCTGATAAGTTAATTATGTAATATATGCAAATTGTGTTTTGTTAAGGGAAAAGAAAGTAGTTTTATTTTTTAAAATATATTTTTAATTTATTTTTAAAAGATACTTAGCTTTCGTAAATTGTTACATTAAAAAATATAAGGGATTTCCATATGCCCCATTCCCCAGACCTCCCGCTTTCCCCCACATTAACAACTTCTTTCATTAGTGTGGTACATTCATTGCAATTGATGAACACATTTTGGATGAACACTAAACATGGACTGTAGTTTACATTGTAGTTTCCACTCTCTCCCACTCATGTCTGTGTGCTATGGCAGGATATATAATGGCCTGTATCTGTCACCACAATGTCATCCAGGTCAATTCAAAGTCCTGAATATGCCCCTATATTATACCTCTTTTCCCCTTTCCCTGATTTCAGCACTTCCAGTGGCCACTGTCTCCACATCAATGATATAATTTCTTCCATTGCTAGAATAACAATAAGTCTATAGTAGAACACCAGTAAGTCTATTCTAGTCCATATTTTACTCACCAATCCTGAGGATTCTGGGGTGGGGATGCCCACAAAACCTCTAATTGAGAGGGGACTTCGATCTCATGTGGCTGACGGATGGGAATCTCTTGCTTGCAGTTGTAGACTCTCTTGGTTCCTTGGTGTGTTGGTTGTCCATCCTCACCTCCCCATCACCTGTCCTGGGTGAGCCCAATGATCTGGAGAGTAGGTGCAGCAACTCCTCTGAAGCTCAGGGCTCAAATGACACATAGACAGCCCAGAGATTCAGGTCTCCTGGATGTACACCTACCAACTCCAGCACCAACTATAGGTTCAAACAAAAGGGGCAGAAGTGGCATGTGTCAAGAAGACACATCTGGGTCCAATTCTGTCACACTTGGGAACACAATCTCCAAAGTAGGACCCACTGACAAGGCACCAAACTCCAGAGCTATCTGACATGACCACAGGAACTGGGTGTCTCTGGAGCCCTCTGGAGCCCCATTGTTTGGGGTAGTGTCCACTTTGGCTCTCTACGAGATCCTGCAGAGAGGTTTATAAGCTTTACCTCTCTGATGACCTCCTGACTCACTTTGAAGTCACTTAGCCACATAAACTCATTTGTATTTACATTTTCCCCCCTTTTATTCAAAGTCTTTTTCCAGTTGTATCACCAGCTGGTGCTTGGTAGTAATCCCACAGTGCTAGGGAGGCTCATCCCTGGGAGTCATGTCCCTCACTGGGAGGAAGGTAATGCATCCACATACTGAGTTTGGCTTAAAGAGAGGCCACATTTGAGCAACAAGGAGGCTCTCAGGAGGTAACTCTTAGAGGCCCTACAATATTAGGCCAAGTTGCAAATTCAAAAGCAAAAGGTTCATAAGCATAGTCATCAATATCAAGGGCCCATCAATGGACAATCCTTCTTCACTAGTCATTGCACCTGTAGTTAGGGGATTTTTGCTGTTCCATTAGAGAATGTTGCAGAACTCCCCAGGATGGAGATTCAAAAATCCTTCGGCTGTTTTGTGAATCTCTATCCACTGTAGCAATGCCCCATGAACATTTGAACATATTTATATACCATATATGTATGCCCAGGTGAACTTCCTCCCATGTATCCCCCATCACTGACACCCCATACCATTGATCCTCCCCTGCCTTAGTTGTAATCCTTCTGTAATCCAAAATTTATTCAAAAATGAAGCCAAGAATGCTTCCAATTTTGATTAATAGGAAAATGAAATAATAGCAATAGGATTAAACATAAGAAATAAAATACAAAATAATTTAGAAAAACTAAAATAAAGTTTAAAAATGGGGTATTAAAAATGAAAAATATTTTTAAATTTTTTTTTGTCATTTTGCCTTTCATCACTGTAATATCTGTTGTCCTGTATGTACAGTGGCATTTTCTTCCATTTCTTTCCCAGTGTCTTACTTTTTTATTTTTTATTTTTTGTCTTCAGAGAGGTTTTGGTCACAGTAAAGTTACATACAAAATATATGGGACTCCCATATACCCAACATCCTCCCCCCTTTCCCCCTTCCCTATTAATAACCATTTTACATGTGGATTGTACATTTGTTACAACTGATGTTCAACTATTAAAACACAGCTACTAACCATGGTCAATGGTTTACATTATGGTTTACACTTTAGAGCATACACTTTTATAAATTTTTGATGAAATTTAACATGGCCTTTATCCATCATTCCAAGATCATGCAGAACACTTCCATAGCCCCCTAAATACTCCAACTTCCATCTATTCTATTCCTCCCCTCTCCTCCCCTCAGGATCCACGGTGACCAACTGGCTTCACTCCTTGATGGACAAAGTTCTTAGATATTTGACACAATGCTGATGTCCTCCCCTATTAGGAATTGCCCATACTCTTGAGAGACACTCTTCCATGTGTTTGAGAACATATTGGGCCTCCTCAGCATGGGAGTCCAACTCCTTCCCACTCATTATGTGGGTCTCACCCCATGGATAACAGCACACTATGACAAAATGTTTCCTTGCACATTCTCTTGAAGACTGCCCTAGACTTACCCTGTCCCCAATATCCCCCATCCAACCCTAAACCAGTAACCCTTCCTTGTCATATTGCCAAAAAGGTTTTCTCATCATTGTAGTTTCATCCACATACTCACCAATCCCCAATGTTCACCTGCTCTCTGCCCCAATACTCCCTCCAGTTTGATGGACTGTCCAAACCATCCTCCCCACCCTATCCCCTGTCAAGCTAGCACTGCCCAAGACAATAATATCCCTACACCTCTGTCATATCCCTTCACTGCCCAACTACTCACTTCCACCTTATCATAGTTTTTGCCTATATGGTATTGGCTCACAACCTTCTTTTCCCTTTCCATTTCCTGTAAACCTATCTTCCAGTCTCTAGCTATCTGAGTAGGCTAGATTTGCTTAATTCATATCAGAAAGGTCATATAATATTTGTCCTTCAATGTCTGGCTTGCTTCACTCAACATAAGGTCCTCAAGATTTATCTGTGTTATCCCATGTGTTAGTCCTCTATTCCTTCTTACAGCGGAGTAATATTTCATTGTATGTATATACCACATTTTGTTTATCTATTTATCTGTTGATGGGCATTTGGGTTGATTCCAACTTTTGGGAAAAAGCAGTGAATACGGTTTCTATGAACATTGGTGTGCATATATCTGTTCATGTCCTTGTTTTCATTTATTCTGGGTACATACCCAGCAGAGGAATTGCTGAGTCATATGGCAGATCTATAGTTAGTTTCTTGAGGAACTGCCAGACTGTCCTCCACAATGACTGGATCATTCTCCATTCCCACCAGTAGTGGATGAGGGTTCCCATTCCTCGACATCCTCTCCAACACTTGTAGTCCTCTGGTTTTTTAATGGCCTCCAGTATAATGGGTGTAAGATGGTATCTCATTATAATTTTGATTTGCATTTCCCTAATAGCTACTAGTGATGTTGAGCATTTTGTCATGCTTTTTTAGCCATTTGTATTTCTTCTTTGAAGAAGTGTCTGTTGAAATCACTTGCCCATTTTTTAAATGGGTTATTTGTCTTTTTATTTTCAAGATATAGGATTTCTTTATATATGCTTGATATTAGGCTCTTATTAGATATATGGTTACCAAATATTTTCTGCCATTGGGTAGGCTGTCTTTTCAGTTTCTTGACAAACTCCTTTGAGGTGCAAAATGTTTTAATTTTGAGGAGGTCCCATTCAACTTTTTTTCTTTCTTTTTTTTTTTTTGCTGCTCATGCTTTGGGTGTGAAGTTCATGAAGCCATTTCCTATTACAAGATCCTGTAGATGCTTCCCAACATTATCATCCAGTCTTTATGGTCTTGTCTCTTATATTTAGATCTTTGATCCATCTTGAGTTGATTTTTGTATAAGGTGTGAGATGGTATTCCTCTATAATTCTTTTGGATATGGATATCCAGTTCTCCAAGCACCATTTGTTGAAGAGGCCATTCTCTCCCAGTTGAGTGGGCTTGGTGGCCCTGTCAAATATCAATTGACTGTATATGCAAGGATCTGTATCAGAACTCTCAATTCAGTTCCTTTAGTCAGTATGTCTATTCTTGTGCCAATACCATGCAGTTTTGACTACTGTAGCTTTGTAGTATGTTTTAAAGTCCTCCAATTCCTTTTTTCTTTTTCAATATGCCTTTGGCAATTAAGGGCCTCTTGCGCTTCCAAATATATTTCATAGTTAGTTTTTCCAAATCAGTAAAAATGCTGTGATGATTTTTATTGGGATTGCACTAAATTTGTATATTAGTTTAGGATAGACATCTGAATGATATTTAGTCTTCCTATCCATTAACAGGGAATATTCTTCCATTTATGTAAGTCTTCCTTGATTTCCTTTAACAGTGCTGTGTATTTTACTGTGTAGAAGTCATTTATGTCTTTAGTTAAATTTGCTCCTAGATATTTGATTTTTTTTGTTACTATTGTAAATCATATTTTTTTTCTTGATTTCCTTCTCAGATTACTCATTATTGGTGTACAGAAATGCTGATTTTTGTGCATTGATCTTATAACCTGTAACTTTACTGAACTCATTTATAAGTTCTAGAAGCTTTGTTGTCAATTTCTCAGGGCTTTCTATGTGTAGGATCAAGTCATCTGCAAATAGTGAGCTTTTTACTTCTTCCTTTCAGATTTGGATGACTTTTATTTATTTTTCTTGCCTCAGTGCTCGAGCAAGTACTTCTAAAACAATGTTAAATAAGAGCAGTGATAGTGGGTATCCTTGTTTTGTTCCCGATTTTAGAAAGCTTTAAGGATTTCACCATAGTATGTGATGTTGGCTGTGGGTTTTTCATATATACCCTTTATTATGTTCAGGAAGTTTCCTTCTATTCCTATATTTTGCAGTGTTTTTATCTGCAAAGTGTGCTGTATTTTGTCCAATGCTTTTTCTGCCTCCATAGAGATGATGATGTGATTTTTTTCTTTCGATCTGTTTATGTGGTGTATTACATTGATTGATTTTTCTTATGTTGAACCATCCTTGCATACCTGGGATGAAACCCACTTGGTCATGGTGTATAATTCATTTGATGTGTTGGTGAATATGATTAGCAAGTATTTTCTTGAGGATTTTAGCATCAAGGTTCATTAGAGAGATTGGACTGTCATATTCCTTTCTTGTGGGATCTCTGTTTGGCTTTGGTATTATAGTGATGTCGGCATCATAGAATGAGTTAGGCAATGTTCCTTCTACTTCTAATTTTTGGAAGGGTTTAAGCAGGATTGGTGTTAGTTCTTTCTGGTATGTTTGGTAGAATTCACCCGTGAAGCCATCTGGTCCTGGGCTCTTCCTAGTTGGGAGGTTTTTGATGACTGATTCTATCGCTTTACTTGTGATTTTTCTATTGAGTTCATTAATTTCTTCTTTTGTCAACATAGGCTGCTTGTGTGTTTCTAGGAATTTGTCTATTTCCTCTAAATTATCCATCTTGTTGGCATATAATTTCTCAAAGTATCCTCTTATGATACTCTTTATTTCTGTGGGGTCAGTAGTGATATCCCCTTCCTCATTTCTTATTTTGTGTATTTGTATCTGCTCTCTTTTTTCTTCTTTTTTAGTCTAGCTAAGAGTTTGTCAATTTTATTGATCTCCTTGAAGAATCTGCTTTTGGAGTTATTTTTTCTAAAGCTTTCTTATTTTCTCTTTCATTTGGTTCTGCTCTAATCTTTGTTATTTCCTTCTTTCTACTTCCTTTGGGGTTAGTTTGTTGTTCTTTTTCTAATTCCTCCAGGTGTGCAGTTATTTCTTCAATTTTAGCTCTTCTTTTTTTTGGTATATGCATTTATGGCTGTTAATTTCCCTCCCAGTACAGCTTTTGCTGCATCCCATAGGTTTTTATATGTTTTGTTGTCATTTTCATTTGTTTCAAAAAATTATTGATTTCTTTTGAGATTTCCTCTTTGACCCACATATGTCTAAGAGTGTGTTGTTTAACTTCCATATCTTTGTGCCTAGTCTGGTTTTCTGGCCCTTACTGATTTCCAGCTTCATTCCATTGTGGTCAGAGAAATTACTTTGCATGATTTCAATCTTTCTGAGTTCATTGTGGATTTTTCTGTGGCCTAGCCTGTAGTCTATCTTGCAGAATGATCCATGTGCACTTTGTGGCATAGGGTGTCATCTATCTTGGAGAATGATCCATGTGCACTAGAGAAGACTGTATATCCCACTGTATTTGGGTGTAGTGTTCCGTATATGTCTATTAGGTCCAGATCCTCTAATGTATTATCCAAGGTCTCTGTTTCTTTATTGATTCTCTGTTGAGATGTTCTGTCTAATGGTGATAATGGTGTATTAAAGTCCCCCACTATAATTGTAGAGGCATCTATTTCTCTACTCAGCCTTTCCAGTGTTTGCCTCATGTATTTTGAGATGCCTTGGTTGGGTGCATAAATGTTTATGATTGTTCTTTCTTCTTAAAAGATTACCTCTTTTACTAATATATAGTGTCCATCTTTGTCACTTACAATAGTTTTGTATTTAAAGTCTATTTTTTCCAATATTAGTATTGCTACTCCCACCCTCTTTTGGTTATTGTTTGCTTGTAAGATTGTTTTCCAGCCATTCACTTTCAGTCTCTTTGAATCCCTGAGTCTAAGGTGGGTTTTCTTGTAGACAGCATATAGATGGGTCATATTTCCTTATCCATTCTGCCAATTTGTGTCTCTTGACTGGTGAGTTTGAACCATTAACATTCAGTGTTATTACTCTCAAAGAATTACTTACATTAGCCATATTTTCTTTAGGTGTATGTATATCACATGTTGTTTTTATTTTCTTTTTGTCTTTTTAGTTGTTCTTACACCCTCCTCCAGCTCTCTCTCTCCTGTTTTTCCCTTTCAACCTGCAGCACTCCCTTTAGTATTTCTTTAATTTCTGTTTATCTGTGAATATTTTGAAGTCTTCATCATTTTTGTATGTCAGCTTTGCTGGATAGAGAATTCTTGGCTAGAATTTTTTTTCTTTTATTACCTTAACTATGTCATACTGATGCTTTATTGCCTCCATGATTTCATATGAGAAATCAGCACTTAATCGTATTGAGCTACCCTTGTATGTGATGGTTCTCTTTTCTCTTGCTGCATTCAGTAATTTCTCTGTCTTGAGCATCGTCCAGTTTGAGAAGTATATGTATTGGAGTAGGCCTGTTGGGATTTATTCTGTTTGGGGTGAAGTGCACTTCCTGGAAATGTACTTCCATCTTCCTCAATAAGGTTAGGAAGTTTTCTGCCATTATTTCCTCCAACACTCCTTCTGTCCCCTTTTCCTTCTCTTCTCCCTCTGGGTTGCCTATAATGCATAAGTTTTTGTGTCTTTTGTTGTCATTCAAATCCCTAAGTCCCTGCTGGATATTTTCAATCCTTTTTTTCAATCTGTTCTACTATGTGTTCGATTTCAGTTGTTCTGTCTTCCACATCACCAATTCTTTCCTCTGCCTGCTCAAATCTGTGGTTATATGCTTCCAGTGTCTGTTTTATTTCTTGGATTGTGACATTCATCACCATCATATCCATTATCTTTTTATGTATGTTTATAATTTCTTCAGTATATTTTCCCAGTGTCTTCTTAATATCCTTAATCTCTTCCTCACTTCATTAAGTTCGTCCATGATATTTGTTTGGAGAGTTTTGATTAATTGTTCCATGTTCTGCATCTCTTCCTTGTTTTTGGTTTGTTCATTGGACTGGGCCATGTCTTTCTGTTTCTTGGTATGGCTTGAAATTTTTTATTGCTGTTTGGTCATCGTTTTATCTTGATGGGTTTATTCTGTTGATTAGCTTCTCTCTCTCTACTCTAGGGTTTTATTTAGCTACTGTTTTTGTGTGTGTATTAAGGTTTCCCTTGACATTTTGTTCTTCTTGTTCTATTTCCTTGCTGTTTTCAATGTCCCTTTAAGGAAAAGGATTAGGGCCAGATAAAGTGAAAGAGGTAAGAATAGAAAAAGGATAATAGTGATAATAATAGTAAAAGTTAGAAGAGGAACTGTATATGACCCACAAAAATGAATATTTATTCATTTTATTCATGCAAGAAGTGTAGAGTAATAGGAAAAAAAAAGTGCAGTACCTACAATGAAATGGGAAACTGAATAGAGAAAAATATATAGAATGAATTAGAAGGCCAGAATTATGAGAGAGGGAAAGAGAAAAGAATGGACAAAAAGAAAAATAGTTAAGAAAAGAAGAAAACATAATAGACAAGATAGAAATAAAAACTGAAGAATTGAAGACTGAATAAAGAGAGTGGAATGTAAGAACAACAGAAAGCAGAAGATAGAAAGAGGAAGGAAGGAAAATAGATAGCATTAGTAGACAAAAATTAGTATACACAGAAAAGGGGAAATCAAGGATGAGGAAAGACAGCAAACAAGAAACAAGCCAGCAGCACCCAATTAAAAAAGAAGAAATAAAAAAGGGTGTGGTGGAACATACAGGAAGGATAAACAAGAAAACAACCACAACAACAAAAACAAACACAAAAGCAAACAGTCAAACAAAAACTAAGGAAGGACAGCCTTCCTTCTTAGTCCTATGTGGAGCTTCTCAGGCTGCTGGTGTTCATCAGTCAATTACCCTGCAACTTCCCTCTGCAGATTGAAGCAGGTTTTAGCAAGTAAAGTAAGTTAAATTTTTAAAGAAAGTAACCTTTTCTTTTTTTTTTAAATAAGAGACCCAGTAGAAGAGAATACAAAATTAATGTCTGTGTTTTCCCTGTCCTAAAGTATCAGCTGGATGTTTGATATCCCAGTGTATCACTACTCTAAGTGGAGCTGGGAATTGAACTAGGGACCTTGTATATTCAATGTGGAAACTTCTCCACTAAGCTAAACTTTCTTGTTCAGTCAGTTAGCTCTTCAGAATAATATCCACTTTATCTCAAGTATGTTGAGTCTTTTCAGTTGGATAAATTCCTGCTGATTAGAAGTCTGTCCCTGCCCCCTTTCTATTCTTATTGCTTTCTCTCCCAGGGCAGCAGGACAGACTAGCTCGAGTTAGGGAGTTCCCCCTCACCTCTCCCAGTCAGGTTTATTCCCTTTTGAAATTCAAATGGGACCCTGGTGACTGAACTCACTGCAAAGAAATGACCCTCAACCCTCTTCCAGACCACCCTCTCCTCCCTGGGGACCCTAAATAGGTTCTTGGAAGCTTAGTAAGTGCTTCCACTGCCTGCCTCCCTTAAGGGGGTTGAAATTTTGATAGTTTTCAGTATGGGACTAGTCAATTGCCTGACTCCACCCTCTTCAGGCCAAATTTCTCTATCCCAGGGTGGTAAGTAAATCAGGCTGCCTAGCAGATTCACCTCTCCCCTCTCCCTGTTGGCACCTTGAGCCAGCAAGTACATTCCTCAAAGCTCAAAGGGGGTCCAGGCATCCAAACCCACAGGAAGGAAACGCCTCTCCACCCTTTGCCAGAACCCTCCCATTTTTGGAATATGCTCCCTCCTGCTGGGTGGCTGGTGGGAGTCGGGTCTCGGGGCTCACAGAGGCTTTGCCTTGAGAGTGGGGCTTATGCAACCTGAAGTTTTCAGCTTCAGAGGCAAGAACCTCAGGGTTTTACCTTGAGCAATTTATCTCTTTGTCCAGCACTCTCCAGATCATTGCCCTGAAGCCTCCTGCTCTGTGTGTTCCCCAAACAGCTCACTTAGGCAGGATCTTGCCCCCACTCAGCAGTCCCCTGTGAGAGAGATAGTCCACACCTAACCTGACATCATCATGCCCCAGTCTCCAGTTTTATCTTAAAATGAAATAACTGGTTGTTGAAGAATGAGGAACCAGAATATGTAGGACAATCATGAATGGATACAGAAAGTCATATAAAGTTTGCAGAAAAGGAATTTTATTTGGCATGGTCAAGGTTGGCTAAGATTTGATAGGTATATAAGTTTTTTTAAGAGTTTTCTTATCAGAAAATATCAAGTAGAATTTCATTTTCTCTCTGTTATAATATTTTTATTGGATATTTGGTCTGCTCTTATAGGAAGTTGTAAAAGTTTTTCTTCAGTATCTAAGTAACTTGCCTCAACAGCAAACAGTCTGTATCTTATCAGAATAATCCCTTCTGCTTTATATTAACCTTATCATCCTTTATTGTCTTAGAGAAAAAGTTTCCTCACTTTTGAAATAATTATGTTTATTTTACATCCATGCCATCTCCTCTCTTTATTTTTAAAATCTTTTATTGTCACTTTGGTTAACTAGGGGACTAAGCATTGTTTCACAGTGACCCACGATCATATTTAACATAATGTTAAAGCCTGATAACTTT
Source organism: Cabassous unicinctus (assembly GCA_029593785.1). Classification (NCBI taxonomy): domain Eukaryota; kingdom Metazoa; phylum Chordata; class Mammalia; order Cingulata; family Chlamyphoridae; genus Cabassous; species Cabassous unicinctus. The sequence continues at coordinate 7,020 of JAQZBX010030381.1, read as the reverse complement.
TACCATATTGCCTTCCCACAATTGAACCCTAAATGATATCTTTTTGAATTCATAATGTCATTGGGATAAGTTTATTTGATGTTATCAATTGCACAGGATGTGGTATCAAATTAAAAATGATTTTCCAACCTTCTGTTGTTTGAATTTTTAGGATAAAATGTTGTTATGATAGATTTTTGGGGTGTTCTGCTCTGGCTGCATCAGCAGTGGTGGTGAGATGTGGATCGTCTCCTGGGACTCAACCCCAGTACTGAGGCTGGGGTGTTGATTGCTGCAGAGGTGCTGACAGCAGCTGAGACAGTGGTAGGCTCAGGTGCAGCTGCTGAGTGAAGACATAGTCCAGAGGGAGGTGTAAAGCTACAGGAAACTATAGCTGCGTGAAATTATGGATGAGACTAGTGCAACAAGGAAATGTCACTGGCTCCTTAAGGGAAGAGTGAGGTGATTGCATTTGCTTTCCTTCCAGAAATGATGGTGAATCATTGCACTTTGAATTCCAGTCCCATACCAGGCTGCCTCAGTCTTCAATGAGCAGTGACCCATCAACTCTTCTCATCACTGCACATCTTTGGGGTCATTCCCATTAGCTTCATACATCAAAACCCCAATTACTCAAAGAAAATTAATGGCACCCTAGACCACCCAGACCAACTGGATCTTGATCCTATCAAAGTGTTGGTGGACCAGGTTCTAAGGACATGGTCTGAGATGGACTTGAGGGAAGTCTTTCATCAGTATTGTGCTGTGTATGTAAGCAGCCTCCTAAGGGATAGCAGTTAAAACCCTCTGTAGAGCAAAGGGTGCTGTTTTGTTACATTTTACACCTGTAAAGCTGCATTAGAAGCACAGAATATGCTTAACAACATGAAAGTCCTCCCAGGGTTGCATCATCCTATACAGATGAAGCCTGCTGACAGTGAGAATAGTGCAGTGGAAGACAGGAAGCTGTTTATTGGTATGACTTCCAGGAAGTGCACTAAAAATGACACCTGAGTCATGTTCTGTTCCTTTGGACAGATTATTGTGTGCCGGATATTATGGGAACCTAATGGCCTGAGATGAGGTTGTGTGTTTGTGACTTTTACAATTAGAGCCATGGCACGGATGGCCATCAAGGCAATGCACTAAGCACAGACCATAGAGTAATGCTCTTCTGCATGGTGGTAAAATTGGCTGATACAACAAAGAACAAAGAACAGAAGAGAATGCCCCAGCATCTCCATCAGGAGATACAGTAAATCAGCACAGTGTCTGTGTGGGGAAACCTTGTTGGTATAAATACTCTTGGGCCCCAGTATTTAGCACTCCTTCATCAGACTGCCTCTTCTGAGAACCTCAATACCCTGTAGAGCCTCCACCCAATGGGAGGGTTTAAATGCAATGCATCTATAGAATTTGACTGCAATAACTGCTGCAGCTAATGCAGCTCCAAAAATGCAAAGTGGTACCAATACTCTCACAATATCCATCAGTGCCCTCAGTGTACTCACCATTTCAGGGTCCTCACCTAGCTCCAGCACCAGCAACTCGGTCCCCACCACAGCCTCCCTAGGAGCCCTGAAGACATAAGCTGAAACATCAGCTGAGCTCTATGTTGGTGCTTTGGCAAGGATGGTGGCTTTAAATGGTGGCCTGGGCAGCAGCTGCCTTTCCAACAACACTGGGAGCACAATGGATGACCTCACTCAGGCCTATTTGTGTATCCATTAATATGCCGCCATGGTACTCCACACTCTACACAACCAGAGTCTGTTGATGCAGCAGAATATTGGTGCTGCTGGAAGCCAGAAGGAAGGTCCAGAGGGAGCTGATCTGTTCATCAAGGACCTGCTGTAGATGTTCATGGCCTTTGGGAATGTCATGTGTGACAAGGTTTTTATAGTCAAGCAGAGCAATTGTTTTGGGTTTGTAAGATACCACAATCCTGTTTCCATTCAAGCTGCCATCCCATGTATAAAATGCTTTCAGAATGGCATCAAACAACCTAAAGTACAGCTCAAACCTTCAAAGAATGACAGCAAGCCCTATTGAGGGTGCTCTCCTCACTAACTGCAGTGCAAGGGTCTTCTGATTCCTGCTTTTTGTTCATCATTGTCCCTCAATCATGTCTATGTGACATCAAGTACGTCATGCAAGTCCTTGTCTCTTCAGCTTCTGTGATGTTTGAACTCTCACCTTTGAGCTTGTGTTGACCTTTGATACTGATCTGTATTTTTGTACTTGGTGCCAGACCATGTCCCCTCCCCTGCTTTTGGGAAAGAGAGCTTCTGCTTCCAGCCAGGGGATGGGTCTTAAGGTGATAAGCTTTGCCAGTGGGAGTAGAGGAATCTACTCATGAATCTTCACCATAGATTGTCAGTCTCCACTTCCCATTCTTCCCTGGATGGTGCACTGTGTTCTGGTCTCTGGGGTCTCCCAAACAGTTGGTCTAGACATATTCTCTGATTATTATTTGCCCTCTGGGATGAGCTGATTGCTAAGCTTTCTGTTCTGTCATTATCTTGGGTCCTACAATGCCCCTTAGGTTTTTTACTTAAAATTTGTTTTATCTGATATTAGTATAGCCACCTTAGCTTTCTTTTTTATTATATATATCCAAAATATATAGCAATAATATTCAATTTGGCACCAAATAAACTTCAGTACACTATTCTTATCCCCTTACTCCAGCTTCTTTAATACCTGTTACAAATTATAGCTTTGCACACTGTACATCCTAAACCATAGATTTCTCATTACTTTTAGGTATTTGCATTTTAGAACCTGTAAGAAGTAAGAAGTGGATTTAAATACTAAAAAATACAATTCAGTAGCCCTGGCATTTTAAATTACCCAAATAGTTACCTTTATTAGAGGTCTTTATTTCTCTGTTGCTTCACTCTACTGTCTAGTATCCTTTCATTTCAATCTGGATAACTCCCTTCAGCATTGCTTGTAGGGCACGTCTAGTGGTGATGAACTCATTCATCTCTTGTTTATCTGGAAATGTCTTAATCTCCCTCATTTTTCATTTTTGAAAGGAAGTCTTGCCAGATATAATTTTTTTGGTTCACAGTCATTTTTTTTTCAATGCTTTAAATATTTTGTACCACTGCCTTCTTGTCTCCATGTTTTCATGTGAGAATTTGGATCTTAATCTTTTTAGGATTCCCTTCTACATAACTTATTGTCACTTGCAGCTTTCACAATTATCTCTTTTTTTAACTTTATTTTGTACATTTAATAATTGAAAATATAAACAATTAAAAACTAAAAAGTAAACACAGATAAATAAGTACATACATTTCTCAATTAAATGTACTTGATACATATAAAATTTTTTGAGTCAAACAGTATGTTATGAAATATATTTGGTTCATAGTAATGCATTCATACAATATTTGTCCTTTTGTGTCTGGCTTGCTTCACTCAACATAATGTCCTCCAGGTTCATCCATGTTGTCATAAGCTTTACGACTTCATTTCTTCTTACAGATGCATAATATTCCATCGTGTGAATAGATCACAGTGTGTTTATATATTCATCTGTTGATGGACACCTGGGCTGTTTCCAACTTTTTGCAATGATGAGTAATGTTGTTATGAACATTGGTGTGCAGAAGTCTGTTCGTGTCACTGCTCTCAGTTCTTCTGGGTATATACCCAGTAGTGGTATTGCTGGGTCACATGGCAATTCTATATTCAACTTCTTTAGAAACTGCCAAACAGTCCTCCACATTGTGTGTACCATTCTACATTCCCACCAACAGTGAATAAGTGTTTCTATCTCCCCACATCCTCTCCAACACTTACAATTCTCTGTCTTTTTAATAGTGGCCATTCTGATAGGTGTGAAATGATATCTCATTGTAGTTTTGATTTGCATTTCCCTAATTATTACTGATGTTGAGAAATTTTTCATGTGTTTTTTTACCATTTGTATTTCTTCTTTGGACAAATGTCTATTCAAGTCTTTTGCCCACTTTTAATTGGGTCGTTTATCTTTTTATTGTTGAGTTGTAACATCTCTTTATATATCCTGGATATTAAACCCTTATTGGATATGTGATTTCCAAATATTTTTTCCCATTTGGTTAGCTGCCTTTTCACCCTTTTCACAAAGTCCTGTGAGGTACAAAATTGTTTAATTTTGAGGAGGTCCCATTTATCTATTTTTTCTTTTGTTGCACATGCTTTGAGTGTAAGGTCCAAGAAATGACCACCTACATCTTGAAGATGTTTCCCTACATTTTCTTCTAGTAGTTTTATGGTCCTGGCTTTTATATTTAGATCTTTGATCCATTTTGAGTTGATTCTTGTATAGGGGGTGAGATAGGGGACCTCTTTCATTCTTTTGGTTATAGATACCCACTTCTCTGAACACCATTTGTTGAAGAGACTGTTTTGTCCCATTATCATAGACTTGGTAGGTTTGTCAAAAAACAGTTGACTGTATAGGGGAGGGTTTATTTCTGGGTTCTCAATCCTATTCCACTGATCAATGTGTTTATCTTTATGCCAGTACCATTCTGTTTTGACCATGGTTGCTTTGTAATATGTTTCAAGGTCAGGCAGTGAAATTCCTCCCATGTCGCTCTTCTTTCTCAGAATGCTTTTGGCTATTTGGGGCACTTACCCTTCCAAATGAATTTGGTAATTGCCTTCTCTAATTCTGTAAAGTAAACTGTTGGGATTTTGATTGGTATTGCAGAAATCTATAAGTCAGTTTGGGTAAGATTGACATCTTCACGATATTTATTCTTCCAATCCGTGAACACAGAATGCCTTTTCATTTGTTTAGGTCTTTTCAAATTTCTTTTAGTATTGTTTTGTAGTTTTCTGCATATAGGTCCTGTACTTTTTTGGTTAAATTAACTCTCAGGTATTTGAGTCTTTTTGTTATTATTGAAAATGGAATTTTCCCCCTGATTTCCTCCTCAGATTGTTCAGTACTAGGGTGCAAAAACATTACTGATTTTTGCATATTGATATTGTATCCTGCTGCTTTGATAAACTCATTTATTAGCTCAAGCAGCTTTGTCATGGATACTTCAGGATTTTCCAAGTAAAGGATCATGTCATCCACAAACAGTGAGAGTTTTACTTCCTTTTTTCCTATACATATGCCTTTAATTTTTATTTCTTGTCTAATTGCCCTAGCTAGAACTTATAGTACAATACTGAATAACAATGGTGACAGTGGTCATCCTTGTCTTGTTCCTGATCTTAGAGGGAAAGCTTTCAACCTTTCCCCATTGAGTATGATGTTTGCTGTGGGTTTTTCATATATGCCTTTTATCATATTGAGGAATTTTCCTTCTATTCCTTTCTTTTGAAGTGTTTTTTTTTGTTTTTTTTTTACCAAAAAAGGATGCTGGATTTTGTCAAATGCATTTTCTGCATCAATTGAGATGATCATGCAGTTTTTTCCTTCAATTTGTTAATGTGGTGTATTACATTGATTGATTTTCTTATGTTGAACCAGCCTTGCATAGCAGGAATAAATCCCACGTGGTCATGATGTATAAGGCTTTTGATATGCTGTTGGATTCAATTTGTAAGTATTTTGTTGAGAATTTTTGCATCTATGTTCATTAGAGAGATTGTTTTGTAATTTTCTTTTCCTGTAGTATCTTTATCTGGCTTTGTTATTAGGGTGATGTTGGCTTCATAAAATGTGTTGGGTACTTTTGCCTTGTCTTCAATTTTTTGGAAGAGTTTAAACAGGATTGGTGTTAGTTCTTTTCAAAACGCATGGTAGAATTCACCTGTGAAGCCATCTGGTCATGGACTTTTCTTTGCTGGGAGATGATTGATGATGGATTCAATCTCCTTAGATGTGATTGGTTTGTTAAGTTTTTGTATTTCTTGTAGCATCAGTGTAGGTTGGTTGTGCATTTTAGGAATTTGTCCATTTCCTCTCGGTTGTCTAGTTTGTCAACCTAATATCCTCTTATGATTCTTTTTATTTCTGTGGGGTCATTTGTAACTTCCCCCCTTTCATTTCTGATTGTATTTATTTGCATTTCCTCTCTTTTTTTCTTTGTTAGGGTGGCTAGGGGGTTGTCAATTTTATTGATCTCTTCAAAGAACCAGCTTTTGCTCTTGTTGATTTTCTCTATTGCATTTTTGTTCTCATTTTCATTTATTTCTGCTCTAATCTTTATTATTTCTTTCCTTCTGCTTGCTTTGGGATTGGTTAGCTGTTCTTTTTCTAGTTTCTCTAGTTGTTCAGTTAATTCTTTGAGTTTAGCTCTTTCTTGTTTTTTAATATAGGCATTTAGGGCTATAAATTTCCCTCTCAAGGCTGCCTTCACTGTATCCCATAAGTTTTGATACATTGTGTTCTCGTTTTCATTTGTCTCAATATATTTACTGATTTCACTTGCAATTTCTTCTTTGATCCACTGATTATTTAGGAGTGTATTGTTCAGCCTCCACACGTATGTGAATTTACTTTTTTCCTGTCTATTATTGATTTCCAGTTTCATTCCATTATGATCTGAGAAGATGCTTTGTATAATTTCAGTCTTTTTATATTTATTGAGAGCTGCATTGTAACTTAACATGTGGTCTATCCTGGAGAAAGATCAATGGCCACTTGAGAAGAATGTATAGCCTGCTGAGTTTGGATGCAGTATTCTGTATATGACTGTTAGGTCTAACTTTTTATCATATTGTTCCAAGTTCTTTGTTTCCTTGTTGAACTTCTGTGTAGTTGTCCTATTAGTGAAATGAGTGGGGTGTTGAAGTCTCCCACGATTATTGTAGAAATCTCTATTTCTGCTTTCAGTTTGCCCAAGCTTCTTTCATGTATTTTGGGGCACTTAGTTAGGTGCACAGATATTTATGACTGTTATATCTTCCTGGTGGATAGTCCCTTTTATTAATATATAATGGTCTTCTGTATCCCTCATAACTTTTTTGCATTCAAAGTCTGTTTTGTCTGATATTAGTATAGCTCCCCTTGCTCCTTTCTGGTTACTATTAGAGTGGAGTATCTTTTTCCAACCTTTCACTTTAAGCCTGTTTGTATCCCTG
>JAQZBX010030380.1:0-26845 GCA_029593785.1 Cabassous unicinctus | reverse complement strand
TGCTGCCCTCCTCCCAAGCAATGCTGCCCCCCTCCTCAGCAGTGCTGCCCACCGCCACAGCAGACCAAGCAACCCTGCCAATTTCCACCCAAGTGCCCACCCCCACAGCAGTGCCTGAAGTCCAAGCAGAAGTAAGCTGCGGGCGTGCGACCAGAGACTGAGTCCCCAGTGAAAACGGACAGCATGGAAGTCAGCTCCAGGTCGCCCCCTGTTGCCCCTCTTTCAGACAGCTCCCTGTGGGGCCCCACTCACCCCCTGCTACTCCACGCAGCTGCACGCGGAGAAAAGTAGCAGCAGGGTGGCGACTTCCTCAGTCTCTGCCTCTTATTAATTAGCAGCTGCAATTTCCATCTCAGAAAAGGATCTGTATAATCGTCTTTGCTGGCATGTATCTACATCTCCCCATGAGCTGTCATGGAAATTTGTGTGGCATATCTGGATACTTTTCCCTATCACTCTTCCTCTCTGTTCCTATTTTCCAAGCAATTAAAATATAACTCCTCTGGCACGAATGTCTCAGTCTGATTACTCTGTTGTTTTTAAAGTTTGACATTCCTGTAGATGTTTTACCCCGCTCTCTAACCCAGAACCTTTGAAGAGCTGACTGTGTGAGCTCAGGCACGGAAAGCATGGGGGTGATGCACTCTAGGATGTCCAGATGGTTACGAGGCCTTGCTGGGGTAAGAAGCCGGTGCTCCTGCAGTACTGAGACAGACACCACATCCACAGAAAATAAGAGCACTTCACGGACCCAGGGGTCCACCTAAGGAGCATGGACAAGGAAAAGACATCCTCAGGCCAGAAAGAGCAGGGACATCAGCCAGCAAAGAGTACCCAGCCGAGGAGAAGGACATAGGCAAATAAATCATAATTCAGAGAATACACTCAAAGGGTTCAAGGATAAAAAGGAGTTGAGGACAGCGCCTTGAAAATTCTCCCAATAAAAGGCCAAAGTTAATGTAAGGTAATCAAACACGTAACTAGGAGACAATCTATGCAAACATTGGATACCCAACACACATACGCAGAAGCCAACATTTGATCACAATCACAGCTCTCATTATTTCCCCAGTTGGGGACTTTTGAATTTTTTCCAACTCCCTCCTGTTCTCAATTCTCTAGGTCTGTAGGGAATGAGGTAACTAATAATTCAGCTCCACGGGTAATCCAAACTTCCTGTTCTTAACTCTTCAAACACCTACTCTTCTCCCTCTCTACAAAATCCCTCTTTTGAAGAACAGTCCACAAATTGGGGTTTTTGAACCTACTCTTCTACACCTGCCTCCACTTTCACCTGTTTAGACCCCAGGGGGAGTTACTGGGAACCAGCAAAACTACCGAAAAGGAGACAGAGAGGCATAGAATATAAGCTAAAAGTCTGGATTATCCCCAAGATATATTATAAATGCTAAAAAAAAAACCAAAAAACCCAAAGGTAGCTAATAACCAAAGTTTTAGTACTGCTTTCCTGGCCTCCTGGGCTCATCTCCCTCCATCACAACTCCTTCCATGTCTTTCAGCTATCTTCCATTTATCCATCTATTTATCTATTACCCATCCATCTATTACCCATCCATCCATTCACTCGTTCTTACATCCATCCATCTGTCACTCATTCATTTGTCATCCATCCATCCATTTACCCAACATCCATCTCTTCCATCTATCAATCCATCCATCATCCATCAATGCACCCTTATTAAGCATCACCCCCATATTTGCTCAGAATGTGCTGTGTACTGTAAAAGCACTGAAAAAAAAACACAAAACGCAACAGCGCTCTAGGCCTATTGTTTTAACAATCTCCATGAGAAGACAAAGCTGAGATAACAGAACAATTAGACAAGGTGGCATCTAATTAAGGCATGGTTTGGGTGGTGTAGCTACCTCAGGCAGAATTCAGAGGAGAGAGAGAGAGAAAAAAGAAGTGAGAACAATCAGAACTGTGGAGGAGAGAAAGCAGATCTTGATCATCTGTCCTCACAGCACCTACCGCAAGCCTCTCAGAAAACGTCTGTTCATGGATGAATGCCTCGAGCAGGTAGAATTTAGCGTGCAAGGACCATAGGATCTAGGCTGGGAGGAGAGAATTCAGAACTGGTTACAGCATGAGCAGGAGGACCAGCCTTCCCAGGTCCAAGCTCAGTTACGTGGTGTTGAGACAGCGTGGCCTCTGCCTTCACCCACACCTGCTGAAAAACCACAGAAATGTGGGCATTTTCGTTACCATTTTGTGGCCTTTCATAACCCCTTTTCCCAGAGTGTTACATTCAACAAAAACTCAAACCTGACATAATAAAAAGTTATGTAAACCTTCATTGAACATCCTGAAAATGAGGTAAAGTTTAAATATGTCCCTACACTCAGAGATCTCATTTGGGAGAATCCAAATAGTTCCTCTCGCTATTCTCTATATATTTCTGTTCCCACTTCTCTTACTCTTTCTGACTCAGTAGATAAGATGAGATTAAACTTTGCTTCTGCAGGTTTATTTAATTTTATCCTTTATAATCATCATCATTAGAACAGGTGCATGTGGACACACACATGCACATACCCTACTAGAGTGAGTCAGCTGTAAACCCAGAAAGTTCCTCAGAAGGAGAAAAGACTGCAAACACTAGCCTTGCTGGCTTTTCTTTTATCCCCATCATACTGGATTTGGATCCTAACACCACCCGCCTTTTTAGCTGTGTGACCTGAAGCAATTACACAGCTTGTCTAGGTCATACATTTCTCTTTTGCATAGAAGGGAGAACAATACCTGCTCCTTGGGCTTGCTAGAAGTGTATTAAATGAGGCAATGTAAATAAAATAGTAAACACAGAAAACCCATAGTAAGGGTTTGATAATGTTAGCTACTGGTTTTACGTTTATTCCCCAAATTCCGATAGAGCAGCCCCCCTACAGGCAGCTCCCACCACTCCGCCATCCCCACCAACTTAGGCACATGGATTTCAGACTTCCAGGCATACAAAGGGGTGAAAGAGTAGAGTACATTTTAGGGGGCAGGGCAAGGATCAATTGAGTAGAGCAGAGGGTCTGAGTGGATTTTCATAGGAAGAAACAAGATTCAGCCTAGAGTATTAGTACGCCGTTTGGTAGTTACCTTTCTCTTCAAGAATATCCTTTTTTAACACGTGCCCATGTGCCCACAATGGATCCTGCCCTCCAGGCAGGCTTGGGTAGCATTGGCCCACAAACATTTCCACCTGTCAGTTTGTACATTAGCCAGTCTTTCAGAGATAGTCTTTCTTCTTGAGGGCAAGAACTGAGTCTGACAAGCTGAAGAAGTACTATAGGGGAAGGAATCTGACAGACGTGGAGCACACCAAGCGTTGCCCACACACCAGCCCGTTTAGCTCTCACAACACCCTATTGAGGTATGTACTGTTGTTTCCATTACAGACAGGTGAGTGGGGTGCAGAGAAGTTCCTTACCTGCTCACTGTAATGATGGCTCCTAGGCAGTAGGGCTGAGAGTCAAACTCGGGGCCCTCTGCTCTCTGTCTGTATTTCTTTCCAACATAGCAAATGCTCTTTCCGTGCTAGTGTCTATGAGAAGTAGAAAGCCTGAATCCTATCTTTCCAGAATTTACAATCCACCAATCCACTGGAGAAGGCAAAGCCAAGCACATTCACACACAGTCACAGACTCAACATGTGTGTTCATGGATACACACTCGTGCATGTTCACAAATTCACACAAATTACACACACCCACACTGGGTTGATGAAGTGATTGATGACCAGTACAACTTTGTAGACCAGAATGGAGCCTCAGAGCAGAAGCTGGAGCAGAGTCCTAGAGGTCCCTGGGTGTGACAGGCGTCTGCACCCTAGCTTCTTGATGGTGTGGAGGACCGAGCTGGGCCGTCAGGTGGCAGCAGGGACACTGGTGGGCAGGGTAGTAGATGCAGTGGCTGTATACCACCTGACACTGAAGTATTTTTAATATTTTAACCATGGATTCACCACCACCTGTGCATGCCCGCACATATCTGCTGAATATTAGCCCTGTGTATCTTCACTCTCGCACACTCACACACACTTGAACACTTGTGCTCATATTCCCACACACATCCATCCATGAACACTCATATGAAGTCTTGACTCCCCACACACTGATACACAATCGCATACTGTCAATTGTCCTCAAACGTCTGCTCCCACACTAACTCACACTCACTCACAGACACCCAAATGCACAAACACACACTTACATTATCATTCTCACTCATGTGTACAACCCCAGAGAATGCAGTCCAGCCTCTGTTCCCAGTGGCTTATTCCTCTTCTTCTCCCAGCCCTCTGCCCATTAAAGCAGGAATGATTTTCAACTACCTTGAATGATTTTCTACTGAAAACCCAGGGCGAACGGTGTGATGTTGAGGACTTAGGAGGAGGTGTGCCCTCCTCAGGAAAATGGGAGATCCTTGGAAGATGGTATGGTACAAGGAAAAGAACACCTACCTCTTGGAGCCTGACAGATCTGGGTTCAGCTCTCCTCTTCCCTGCGTTTTGCATTGGGTAAACTGGGCCAACTATACAACCATTCTAAGCTGTAAAGCAAGAATAATAACTCGAACATCAAAGCCTAAAACTGAAACTAGTCATGGCAGTCTGCCCTTCCCTTCTCTCCTCCTCCTTAAGACCCCTGAGAAAGTGGAGCTGCCTCTCACCTACCCGGCTCCTAAGCACACAACCAGCTATGCCCCAAGGGGATCCCTGGCTGTTGGGGGGTTTTAGCAGAGAGACTTCAGCTCCAAGTTGTCAGGAGCCTTTTGGAGCTGAAGTCTCTCTGCTGAAATCCTCCAACACCCAGTTTGGGTGGGTCCACCCTCTCCTACAGCTGTTTGTACTTGTACCATGGCTGCCTGGCATTCCTGGGAGAATCTCAGACGCTGGTACTAGACTCGTGCTTCATAACAAGCAGAAAGCATCTGGCTTGGCTGTTGCCAAGGTATGTTGAAACACGGCCCAGGTCACTTTGCTGCCATCATCTTGATGTGTGCATGTTTAAGAGCTGTTGTCTGGAGGCCCTGTCCATGTGGAGAGAATGACACCCAACTCCTGACTCCTGGCAGTTGGTCCTCTGACCTCTGGAATTTTTATGCCAGATATCAGAATTTAGACTATGGCTGCTTCCACATCACTCTTCAGTAAAAATAAAGGGTATCATTTTCTCTGTTTTCAGCTTTCCAGGCAGTCCTTTGGCTCCAGCTTCCTCTATCCACAAGAGCTGATGATCTGTGGGACAATGCAGCTCATCTTCAATTGGTTTTATGAAGAACCATATCTCCAAATAAAGAGCACTGGACAGGGACTCACGAGACCTGAGTTTTTGTCTCAGCTCCTCCTCTGTCTTCCCGTGTGTTCCTGAACAAGTCATTTCCTTTCTCCAGACCTCAGTTCCTTCAACTGTACGTGACAATATCGGGCTTGCTGGATTATTCCTCAGCTTCCTTCCAGTTCTGACTCAATATGAGTTAACTCACTACAATCTTTATTTCATCTCTTCTTCCCCTAAATAGTCACATCACAGAAAACTCTAGAAGAGGTAAGGATGGGAGTGGGGCCACCTAGCTACTAGTTCATTTTGTATGACCTCCTCATGGAGGCACAGAGAGAGCTTAGCTAAAGCTCATGCCCATATTTTAAAAGCCTTCAGACTTAGGATTAACTTGCTTCCCTCCAGGGACCCAACACATTCACAGTCTGGTACCAGTTTTGGATTTTTAAATATGTACATATTTAAAATATATATATATATTATATATAATATATATTTTTAAAGCATTGCATTATTACAATAAGCAAGGTACCACTAGAAGCTTAACACTCTTATCCTTTAAAATAATATTCATTACAACCATATAAAATAAAAAGGTTTACTTTGAAAATGAAGAAAGTAAGACCCAAGAAGATAATGAACTTTGTCTAAGACCCCTCAGCTAGTAACTCACTAGGGTTCAAACATGGGTCTGGCTTTCATGCAGGACCATCCTCTTGACTAATTCTCCCCTCCCACCCACCGTTAAGCTGACAGCTTCCCTAGGGCAGCAGCTGATTTTGCCAGCTGCTAACGTTTCATTACTATATTTGTTAGCTGTAGAATTCAGGTGATGTCCAATGGAAATGCTTAGACTTTGGTTACAACCTCTGTGGAACTGGCTGGGAGGCCTGTTTCTCATTCACAACAGCCCTGAGGAAATTAAGTATAAATGTCAAGACAAGTGTGCATGGAGATAGAGCTTTTCTGTTGGAAGAGGGCAAGAGATTAGCTGCTGACTTTTAAGACTGATGGAGAGCAGTTGGAGCATTCCATTTAAGTCTTCACTGAACATCTTCATTCCATACCCTACTTGAGCCTGGGACAGGGTGGTGACTCTTGCCTTGGCTCCCTGTGGGCGAGCACGTGTGTGTACATGCATGTGCACATGCATTCTCTTTGTGGATAGCCACGAAAGCGCCCCAGGCTAATGCAAACTTCATAAAATTTCCTGCTGGTCTCCCTTCATGCCTTGTATGTCTTGACTCCCAGTGAGCAGAGTTGCAAAATCAGAATTTTGGTCTTAAACATACTCTTTTTGACACTTTGTCAGAACAGATTGGGGAGTAGCTAATAGAACAATGTTGGCTTTGCCATCCCAGGAGGCTGGCAACCTGGGGTTGCAGGCAGGTGGCAATGAAAATGGGGGAAAGGCTCAGAAAGCAGGGCCTGGCAACCTTGTAAAGAAGTGCGCCAAGGTCAAGCACATACTCATGCTCTTAGGTTGGCACCTTCAGGTGGACTGGGCTGATTACAAGCTTTTTCCACCACCAGATTGGCCAAGAGGGACTTGTCTGTCCCAGGGCTGGAAGTCAGAACCCGTTCTTTGCAGGAAGAAGAGTGGGAGCTGAGGAGTAATTAAAGCAACATCTAAGGAAATCTCCCTTACATTAAATAAATTAAAGACAATTTTCTGAGGCCAGCAACGGGAGCAACCCCTAAGACAGGATTTTGGACCTTGAGCCCAATTCTGCTCCTCAAGATTCACCTTCCATTTGGAGATCTCTTCCTAATTGTGACTTTCCCCACCACACCAGCCTGGAGGAGGAAAGGTGCTGCTCCCCATCAGACTACTGACCCAAGGCCCCTTTTCTTTAATTCCTTAGAACTAAAATGAAGCCAGGGAAGCCCTTAAGCCGGACTGTCCTAAAGGCTCAGTTACAGCCAAAGGTAAATGAACAGAGACAGGGACACAACTAGATCTCCTGGTCAATAATGCATTGTCCACTTTTTCCTGGCTAGCCACTGTCCTTCCTCCACGTGGCAGAGGCCACCCTTATCCTCACCATCCAGAAGTACACTCAAGCCCTTCCAGGCTTTTCACTAGCTAGACCTGTGCTTCGTAATGTATTTCTTGCTGCCTCAATAAGAGAGGCTTTTTATGGTTGCAATCTTTAAAGGGAAAAATGGGAAGGGACTTTACTTACTCAGATACCACCTTGTCCAGGAAGATTTTCAGGAAACCTGAGGATTTAAATGTCCTATGTGCTTCCCTGGTCTGCTGTACTTAACTGGTCTGGAAATGATCACTGTCTGTTGTAATCACCTGGTCACTTGTCTCCCTGCCCCAGGGTTCCTCCATTGTAGCCACAAGACCTGTGGGTCACTTACAGATTGCCCTGAATGTGTGCTGTTTTGTTCAAACTCACACCGGTTTCTAGGAAATTGGTGTCACAGCAGGTTGCTGCTTTCCTTCGCATGGTCTACAGTGATGCCTGCCTGCTCTTTACACCATTTGCCTGGTTAGCAAAGCCCCTCATTCTGCCCCAACACTGTAATCCACTGACTCCCTGAAAGAACCACATTGTGTGGCCTGTGCTAACTGAGCCACACCTGTCCATATGCCCCACGCTGGAGACATGGAGACATGTCAAGAGACATGGAGAACATGTGGCTTAAGGGGAGAGGCTGTATGAGACAGTGCAGAGTTCAAAATGACATTTTGAATGCTGACCCAACCATTTTACCAGCTACATGACTTTGGTAAGTTACTTAAACTCTCTGGGTTTCCATTTCATCATCTGCAAAATGGAGGTGGTGCTTCTCCTCCTAGAGGGATTGGGGGGCAATAATATAAAGAGCCTTGTATTTTATGTAGTAGCTGCTCAGTCACTGCAGTGAGAGAGTCTCCCCCTTGATTTGGGTTGGCTTTCCTGAACGCCAGCGAGTCCTTCCCCATTTCCCACCCATGCTTGTCTATGGTATGATATCATTGGTTCTACTACAGATAGAAATACCGTCAAATATATTCAAAATGCCCAAGTAGTTTCAGTGGGTATGGGCCCAATAAACATCCTCAAAATCTTTAGGCCTTCTTTGAATTCCTGTCTCATAGTGCTATAAACTAGTCTGTCTCCATTGAACCCCAACTGCCTTCAATAACTGGCCAGGAGACCTTGGAAAGGCACTGACTCCAAAGAAGCAGCAGCCAATCCCTCCCTCTGGGAGGAGTGTGGTCCAGCTTGAGTGAGAAGAGTCTAAGCTGAGGACTCTCTGGTCCTTGGTGTCTCTGTCTGTGAAGTGAGACGATAGGTTCACGAGGTCTCTGCTCCTGGGAGTCTGCACCAGCTTCTGAGCGAGGAGCTCTGAGCCCCGTTGAAAGTGGGAGCAGTTGCGCTGGCTTGGATAGCTCAGCAGGTGGCACTCTGCGCTCACTGCCTTGGGGCAGACTTGGGATGTGGTTTGGCCAAGAGTCCTGTGGCCAGTGAGGAAATAGAGGGTTTCTTTAGCTTCCCAACCACAGATAGAAAGTCATTTGTAGAAACTTCAGTTCCCCACCTCAGTGGGCCTTGTCGTGTACTCTGTAGGCCCAGGCTGGCTTCTCCATTTTCCCTTCCCATCCCTCTCCTCCTACATCCCTAGCCCTGCTTCCACAGTCACATACATACAAGTAGACACTGTTTCAGCTGTCAGATAGTACACCCTGCACTTAACATTTACTTTTCCTTTGGCCAGAGGCAGTAGAACTAGGAAAAGAGTCTCTTTGGGAGAAATAAGCCAATTCTAGTACATCCCAGGAAATCAGTCAGGATAGACTAAATTTTACCTCAGTATAACCAGTGAACCCCAAATCCCAGTGACTTAAAACAACAAAGGTTTATTTCTCTCTCACTCTACACGTCCAGGGAAGAAGTGAACTAGTTTCTGAAGTTCTAAGGGGATTAGTCAGGCACAGATTAGAGAGAAGCAGGTACTCCAAGCAGTGGGATCGGCATGTGGCAGGAGGAGAATGGTAAAAGGAGCACTTTATTTCTCAAATGTGTAAATAGTTCCTCATAGCTTCTGGCTGGAGCAGCAGGTATTTTTGCAGAGAGAAGGAGGAAGGTGGGATAACGGGGGAGAGAGGAGATTGAAAGTCTTCTCAGAAAGGGACCAGAGAGACAAAGGCCTTTTAAACCATTTCAAGGACTATAAACATCCCGAGGCCTGTGGGAAAGCACTGAGGGGGTTGGGCATGGAGCGGTCTAGTTACCATGGATACGAGGTATTGCCTGCTCAGGAGGGATGGATGTGGTGGGGTGGTGTACTGGTAAGTTGGTTGAATATGTGCAAGAATAATCCCCCCTGCAAGGTGGCAGCTGCTCAGAGCTGAGTCCTGGCCCTGGCCTGAGTATCTCAGTCATCACTGGGTACTGTTTCTGGTTCTGACAGCCCTTCCTTGTTGACCTCGGCAGCCACTACTCAAGGAAAGTCTCTGTGGTCACAGAGCAGGGCACTGACAGAACAGACTGGCCCAGCTTGTAGTATCTGCTAATTTGTCTGTTTAGTTTGGTTCTCTATCTCAGTCACCATCAAAGAAGCCCCTTTCTGTGACCTGAAGGAAGATCCAAGTACCAGCTGAGGCTCCCCAACCCAAGGGCTCAAGACCCAGCAAACAACCAGGCTCTCCAAATGGTCAGTGCCATAATCAGAACTGTCCTCTTGCCCCAGCCATCTTCTCCCAAGAGGAGAGTTACTGCTCTACCATGACTGCCCTCTGGTTTGTGTTCAGTTAAGATTACATCCACTAAGCTCAGTTGACCAGAAATGGAAATCACAAGGAACTCCTAAAAGTAAAACAAAAAACAAATTAAAAAGGGTTGTCTATCTCATTGGATACACTTCTCAGGAACTCCCTTACAAAGCATTCTCCCGTATTTTATTTCCATGTCCTCAAAGAGGCTTTCTTTCATACTATGCTATACCAGGATCTGCTTTGCAAAATTAGGCATCAGTCAGCCAACCAGTCAGTAAACCAGTTGGTCGACCACTCAACCAGTTACCTAGTTAGTTGTTCAGTGAACCAGCCAGTTAGTCAGTTAGTTAGCTCATATCTTATTTACCTACTCACTTACTCACTCCCTACGTCATTCACTTACTCACTCAGACTCACTTACTCAGCAGTATCCTTTCCTAATGTCAAAGGATGGATGGCCCATACTCCAACTGGCCAGTCTATCAGCTAGCCAAACGCCAATTTTTACCAAGGTGTAAGTTTTGTCCTGAACAATCCTCCTGCCCTTAGGGAGCTTATACTTTGGTTGAGTGTAAAGGAAATCTTCCATTTGTAAATCATCCAGGCACCTGGCCTCTTACAATTAATGGATGCTTTCAGCATCCATCTTCAAGTTTGAGGGACATTAAGGATAACGTGTGTGAATGTGATAAACAGAGATGGCTGCTTAGAGAAGGTGAGCATCAGTCTGAAATTCAAAAGATGGTTAGTCCAAGGAACATCTTGGGACTCCATGAGTTCTGACTCTGAAGCCAAAATGCCTGACTGTAGATTTGCCATTCAATTCAACTCATTTGTTTATAAATCATTCACTCATTCATTCATGCATCCATTTGTTTGTTCATGTTTCTGAAGTGGATATAATTTGCTAGGCACTGTGCTTGTCTGGTATCCTGTGTGTGGGGGGAATGAGGGCAGGGATTTAACGTGGGTGAAACAGCTTCTACCATTAAGAAACTTACATTTAGTGCTAAGATAGGTACACGTTAATTTGTATGTATATATTTATAAAGTCAAAACATTATGTGAAAAGTGCTCCAAATAGGTATAAATAAAAAACTGTGGGTGTTGAGCAGAAGAGAAAAGCACATAATTGGAGAAAGATTAGGGAAAGGGTCATGGAGATGTTTCCTGAAGATCACCTTGGATTTTCCACTGGTAAATTTGGGAGTAGGGTGCCATAACAGATTGAATTGAGGCAGGAAAGTATGGGGCAAGTTTTGGAAATAGCAATACCCCTCTTTGGGGTTGTGTCAAGGAGTGGTAGGTGCTAAGATAGGAAATGGCTTGAGCTTGTGAGGATCTTGACATAGTAGTTGATATTCTCTGCTTCTTCAAGTGCTTGAATTCCTGTCACATAGCTCCTAACCCACCACACCCTGCTTTAGGCTAATCTAGAGACAGCAATTGCCGGCATTCACGTTACCATTTACCCCTCTCATAGCAGATATCATTTATCAGTGAAGACATTCTTTTCAGTGGAGCCTGAACTCAACCTCAGAACCCCCAATTTACTACTGATTCCACTAAGATGAAAGGTGGCTGTCTTCCCTGACCTAATCATACATTTGTAGAATGCTAGCGCTCAGTGGGTACTTAAAGATTCTTTTGGACAACCTGCACATATTAGAGAGCAGAAAAATTGAGGGCCTGAAAACTTAAGGAATGAGCTTAATATCTCAGAGCCAGTGAGGTGCAAGTAACATTAAAGCTGCTTCCCTATTCCCTTGTCTCCTTCCCTGGGTCTATAACCATTATTTTGTCTTATCAGTGGAAAGAGTAAATATGCTCCAACACCACTTAACATCCAGGAGACAGACTGCTCACTCCCTCCCCCTCCCGCTGCCAGTGTTCAGCTTCTCATTCTCGTTACAAGGGACAGCATTTAATATTATTATACAGAATACTTAGCTTTAGTATCTGAACATTTTATTTGTGTACAGATAAATTACAAGGTGAAATGATTCATGCTGCAGATGGACTGCCCACATTACAAAAAGGTCACAAGGGCTCTTTAAGTAGCATCTTCTCAAGTCTTTGTTGACAGATTGTTAAGTAATTAATGGAGGGAGAAACACAAAACTAAAATATACTAAGCCGTGACTGCTGGTCCTAAAGCAAGTATGATATTATATGATATGATTATGACTTTAACAGTGAGACATAAAGTAAATTTTCCCTCTTACTAGATAGGCAGCTACAATATAGGAAACCTGGCAGCCCCAAACAAGAGTCCTTCTCTCTTAAAAGTCTCTCTTACAGCTCTCCTTTGTGGTTTTACCTGTTCCATTCTTGGAAATAGCATAATAAATATATTCCCTTTGTCTCTAGAAGGAGCCATTAACAACACTTCTTTTTACCCAAAACCCAGAGACAAAAGTGAGCTATGGAGATCTTTCTAGAAGGAGAGTTAAATTAATAGTATTGTCCCTGGGAGGATCCCTTTCCAGTACACAGGGCTCTGCTACCCAGTCACTCCATTGTTTGCCTGCAGGGTGGGGTTGGGGTTTCTCAAGCTTTGACTCACTTTCAGAATTGAGTCTTGTCTGTGCCCTCCCCTCCCTGAAGGACTGACAGGCACACACCTGCTCTCAGGTGTATGATACCTGGAGCGAGACATGTAAGGCCTGGCTTTCTGGTTTCAATGGTCCTTTGAGGATAAGAGAGCAGATACAAGGCTCAAAATTGGCCAGGTCACAGTCCTATGTCTAGGCAGACAGTGGGAGTGGGAAGGGAGAACTCCAAGGTCACCATTCCACATAGCTTCTTAGGATCCACCTTACCTAAAGAGATTGTTTACATGGGGTGATTTGAGGGGTGCCAGAAAGTCTCCCTTATGCCTTTGAAAGACTAATCCACTGGCCCAGCCAGTCAGGATGTCTGGAAATCAGCCATTATAGATGTAGGAGACTTGGACGTCAGCCCTTCCTTTTAGATTCTGGATCCTGCCACCATTGGTGACACAGTTTTCTCACAATTGCCTCACAATTAACATTCTTCATAGAATATTGTGAAAACTGTATATAGGGGTGTTTTATAAAGTATAATGATTGAAAAATTCACCCGTGCCTGGCAGGGTGGGATGAGTTAAGGTCTCTTAGAGGAGACAGGGAGAACAAGCTTAATGTGAAGGACAGCACATGAGGGCCAAGGAGGAAAGAAGAAAGGAGATTGATGTGAACAGAGGCAGAGGTCACCAGAACCAACTTTCTGTCATCAGCGTAGACCTCTGCTAAGAAGCTGTCCAGGGGCTTAGCCTCTTCAGCTGATTGAAAATAACTATGAAATTAGGAAATTGTGAGACAGTTCTGGACTTGACATTAACCCCTATATGACCTTAGGCAAGACACATCCTCATTCTGAGTCTTAGTTTTCCCTCTATAAAATGGGAATAATGTGGGTAACAAGGAAGTTGAGTGCCAGGGATTTGAAAAGTATAAGGTATTGGATGCATATGACTGGGTCTTGGATATATATGATCTACAAGACATGGCTTCTTAAAAAGCTAGAAATGTTTAGGCCTCTATCCCTCCCACCCATGGAGTCTCCTCTGAGATGATAGCTGATTTCTAGGTGGAGTTTTATCACTAGACAAAATTCTCAAAGTTAAGCAGGAGGTGTTTTATTGACAAAGAAAGAGGCCAATGAGCAGACTGGGAAAAATAAGGAGGACTCGATTTCATTCCAAAGAAGCCATCATGGGTGGGTCTCATCAAACATGAGATGATAAAGCTATCCATCCATTCAACATCCATACAACACACATATGCTATGCCATGTCCATATTTCACGTGGAAATGCCTTGATTTGTTTTGCTACCTAGTTCCCATTTTGGAGTGTTTGCTTCAGGATGAGCAGTGAGAGGGTAGAAGGAATGGTACAGGTGGAGAAGGTATTCATCTTAGAGATGGAATGCAGTTTCCAGAATCTGGAACCTAGAATGGCACATTTGTAAAGTTGATAGGCTTGGGAGGATATAGAGGAAGAGGCCTTGCCCATGGGGGAAAAGTAATGGAAGGATTAGCTTTTCAGTGGGGCTGACCATGAAAAATGAGTAATCATAGGTCCAGATATGACAGAAAGTTCAGAAAAGAGAACTATCTGAGGTCCCCACCCAGACACAGTCATTAGTTCACCTCAGAGAGGCTGGCCACTATGATGTTGCAGAAACAAGCCCTGGGCCCAGGCTCCCACCAGCTCCACCCTTACAAGCTGCATGTGGTTGAGCAGGTTCTTTCACTTCTTTAGACATGCTTTTTTAAACTGTAAAATTAGATTTACGCTACCCAACAGAATTGTCATGAGAATGAAATGAGACAAGAGGTTTGAAAAGTGCTTTGGAAAGTCCTTTGTATATAGTGAAACACCATAAAAAGGTGAGGTATTCTTACCATTTCACATGCAGCTTTACACTCTGACAGTGACAGAAATTATCACATCAGGCAGGATCCCAAGGTTTGGGGCAGTGGGGCAAAGGTTTTCCAGCCTCCCCAAATAGATAGGCCTTTCTCCGTCCAGTGGATAGGAGGTCACTTAGAGGACCAGTGCTCCTCCCTCCAGTCTGAATAGGTCTCTGAGTTAGGTTGCCAGCTGTAGTAAATAAAAATTCAGCACCCCCAGTTAAATTTGAATTTCAGATAAAAATAAACAACTTTTAGTATGAATATGTCTCATGCATTATTTAGGGCATACTTAGACTAAAAAAAATTGCTTATCTGAAATTCAAATTCAAATTAACTGGGTGTCCTGCATTTTATCTGGTAGACTTATCCCAGAGGCCAAATTCCAGCCCACACACTTCTCCCACCACTAACACTCATCAGATTCCCAACTCCTAGTGTACAGGTGGGGACAGCACCATGATGCTGTTTAAGCTTGGGGGGCCAGCATCTGCTTTGTCTTCTATTTGTGCTCAGGGAGAAGTCTCGTAGACTACCATGTGAATGGTGACCACTGGATTGGGAAACGTTGACACTGGCTAGACTTTTGACTTCTACGTATAGAATATTTAAGGGTCTAGGCTCTTTGAATCATTCAGAGAAGTGTTCAAAACTCATCTCTGCTATTTACTACCCATATGATCTTTCTCAGCCTCACTTTTTTTCATTTGCAAAATGGTAACAACAGCATATGCCTTCTAGGGCTTCTATGAAGATAAAATGAAATAATGCACATGAAAAGCAATCTCATTGCCAGGTACATAATAAATGCTCAATAAATGACAGCAATTAACCACAAAAGTGATGTTCAGATTTTGGTCAGAAGTGTTCCATACTCTCCCACTTCTTCTTCCTTCTTCAGCATTGCTTATGACTCTGCATCTGCAAACAGCTCCTCACGTTTGTTCTATTTTTAAAAAATCTTGAGATCTTGAGTTTGAGCAAACATCTCAGGTGGGCTAAATTAGGTCAGACAGACAGGGACCAGGAATGCTGGAAATATCTGGAGGATGGTTTCCATCAAAACAGGCCAGTGAATCAAGTCCCTGGAGGAAGTGCAGGTGGCAGAAGTGGGTGAGGAATTCCCTGGGAGGTGGTGATTAGAGCCACACAGGTGCCTGGGGCAGGTGGGGGGCCCCTTATAAAGGTTTCCAAGAGTGGATGCCCATGTATCTGTGCTTGGCCTTCTCTCCTAAGTTCCAGCTGGCAGCTCTGGTAAGTGGTAACAAACCCATTTTCTTGGGATTTCCTGGGTTCTTTCCTTTTCCTAATGCTACCTGTAGCCGCTAAGCCAAGCTCCTCTCCTTTTCTTGGGTAATAGGGATGTGACATAAACATTGTGGTACTTCAGGAAATGTCACACTAATTGTTACTTGGAAATTAAATTTCCATTCTGTACTGTTGCTAGGTATGACTGATTTCCTGGTTCTGTGTTTTACTCCCTGGCAAGAGGATTTTTCTCACTCGGGAGAGATATTTAGAGCTGTAGCATTTTGTAGCAACTCTGAGGATCCTCTAAAGCTTTTACATGCCCTGATTTGCCTTTCTGGCCCTGCCAGGCAAGCTTTGTCAAATATTGGTTTTTAGTTTACAGAAATAATTATTTTGAATATTATATTTTATACTATACAGCTCTGATGCCTCATTATTGTTTGCTACCTCCTCCCTTCCTGATGCCATTTATAATCACTAATTTAGAAGATGTGGAATGCTGCCTACAAAAAAAGACAGAGACACATAGAGCTGGGAAGGCCTCAGAGACCTTCCAGAACAGCATCCTCCAAATAAGGGCACGAAGGTCTAGAGAAGGCAGATTGGCCAGGGGTGTGCCTGTCCAGTAAGTGGCAGATTTGGATCTAGAACCCATGCCTGCACTTCCTTAGGCAATGCTCTTTCCTCTGAACCAGACTGCCTCTTGATAAAACATCCTCATCATTGTCTTTTGTCTTCAGTAATCTATTTGGCTCTCAGATTCCTGGTTCTCCTTGAAGGGCGGGAGCCATTGTCCTACAGACATGTTAAATGACTTTCCGTAGCATCCCACGGTGAGTCAAGGGTGGAGCAGGGATTAGAACTCAGACCTCTGAGTCCCTGGCACAGGCTTTCTTCAGCTTCAACTCATACACAACACAGTTCTTCCTTCTAGGACAGAGACCACGCCTTCCCTCTTCTTGCCCATCCATCCTTGTTCACATTCATTGTCTGCATTATTCTAGGTAGCCATCAGACATTGCCCAGACCCATTGGCTAAGATCTCATGCCTTGACCTTGTCAAATATATGGGCTAACTTTTAATCCTCACCTCAACACCCCGTCTTATTTCCTGGTGAGATTGAGAAATATATTATGCATTCAGTTAAATCAGGAGCCCATGGGAGGGATGAAGAAAGATAAGAAATCAGAACAGCATAGAAGAAGAAAGGGAAAGAAGAAGATTGCAATGGGGGCATGTGACTCAATCCACTAACCAATTTGAGGCTATTAATCACTTATCATGTCCTTTGCTGTTGGAGAAAAACACTCTTCTGGGAGTCGTAGGGAGGGGAGAGAGACGGAGAATTCTCATGGTGTCCCTGCCTGTGTCTCTTTCAGGCTCACCTGTTCCTGAAGCAATGTCTTCCCAGCAGCAGCAGCAGCCCCAGAAGCCCCAGCAGCAGCAGGTGAAGCAGCCCTGTCCGCCACCCCCTATCAAAAGTCAAGAGACGCGTGTACCCAAAACCAAGGATCCATATGCTTCCCAGGCCAAGAAACAATGCCCACCCAAGGTCACGGCCATTCCAGCCCAGCAGAAGTGTCCCTCGGCCCAGCAAGCTCCCAAGAGTAAACAGAAGTAAGGGTGGACTGAAGATTACCATCTGCCTGCCATCTGGGCTACCAGGCAGAGCCTCCTCTTCTTCCTGCTCCTCCTTGTCACAGCTCCAGGACTTGTCTTTCTCTTCTGCTTCTTCCTACCCAGGGGCCAAGGAAGCATTGTAATGATGACTTCCCTATGAACCCCTTGTCACACACACCCCTTTTGCTCCAAGGCTTCCTCTGTATTACTCCAGCCTGGGCTTTCACAGGTGGATATGGATGCTGGTATCCTGACCCAGCCTGGCCACAGCTGTGGCTCCATCAAAGTCCCAAAGCAAGGAAAGCATCTGGGCTCCTTCCGGGGCTCCATCCTGACTAGTGGGGACACCAGAGCCCAATGAACAGTTTCTGCCTCATTTTCTTCCCCAACTACCCCCTCCCTGGGCTTCTTTGTATTCCTTAATAAATTTGTGCCTCACATAATTGTTTGCTTGCTGGCTGAATTGCCTCTCCCCACCCCCAACCCCATTCTGTGGTCCAGTTATTGGTCCAGAGGGACTATTTTGGGAAGTGAGTGTGCAAGTGTAAATGTGCCTGGAGTGCACCCTGGCCAGGCATGGCTACTCGCTGGTTACTAATGATGGGGGAAGGTCGGATCCTGAAGCATCTCAGGTCAAGGATGGGGAAGAACCAGCCCAAAGATTAGTTGGCAGGAGTCTGGAAGCTTTTGCTAACAATTCCATTGAGGGAATGGCATTGGGAAGGTGAAATTTAGTTCTCACCATTAGAAGCCTCAAGCTCACCTGAAAAATGTGTTTTTTGCCTCTTGTAAGTTGGCACTCTGAAAAGGCACACAAAATAAACATATATAACCCAAAAGTATTATGGAGCCCTTCAACAAACATGTGCAAATACATTTTTATTTATGCATTTATTTATTCTTCATTCATTTATTCATGAACTTATGCATTCACTCACTTATTTAATCACTTATCTAGTATTTAGCAAGTCATAGTTAAAAGTTTAGTTTTCCACTCTGCATGCTGGCTTTCCAAAGCTATCTTGAAACAGTCTATCTTGAGTCTCAGCCTACTCTTTGGAAGTCAAAGTTATTTTCATAAACAGGGAAATGAGGTCCCAGGGTTAGCCTTGTACAGAGAGTTTG
Organism: Cabassous unicinctus; assembly: GCA_029593785.1. Taxonomy (NCBI): domain Eukaryota; kingdom Metazoa; phylum Chordata; class Mammalia; order Cingulata; family Chlamyphoridae; genus Cabassous; species Cabassous unicinctus. The sequence continues at coordinate 8,403 of JAQZBX010030380.1, read as the reverse complement.
TAAAATATACAGAGCTTAGTTTTGCCAGTTATTCCAAGGTTAGTCCAACTTTAAATGGATTAGTCTTGTTTTCCAGCTGGCTAATTCCTAACCATGGTGTGAGATTGTCTCCTGTATTAGAAAAAGCAGCCAATAGTCCCAGTGTAAAAAGGAAGGAGTCTTTGAAAGAGAGACCCTGGTTGAGAAGGAATAGTTAAATACACTGTCAGAGTCTCTCCCGTTGAGCTTTATTCTTCCCTTGGAATTTGCACACGGAGTTCTAGTTGCCACCATTGGCTACTGCAATAATAAATTGCTTCTTCATTTAATATACTGGCCTGAAAAGAAATTAATAGCCTTCTTCTCCATTTCTCCCTTTAAATGGCCATCCCTTGCTGATTTTCTTAGTAGGAGTTAGTTCAAACTTAGAGGACACAGGAAAGTAAGAGTAGCATAATAGTAAAAATTCAGAAGTGAATGCTTCTAACCCTAAGAATTCCTTGATGGCTCTCCTGAGCCCCAATTCCTGCATCCTGAGATAACTCCTCTCTTGCCAAGGAGGAAGGCAGATAGATCACCAGTCACTGGCTTCCTGCTTTCTAAGCCCCAGCCAGTTTCTTGGTCACATGGTCTCTGAATGCCATTTTTTAAGCACCTGGTAGCCCTCCCACATACTTCTGGGTTCCAGGGCTCATAGATTTGCATAGTCCTCAACTAATTATCAGGACTGAAAAGGTTGTAGCAATGAATGCCCCCGCTGAAGTCTGTGTCTCAGTGAAGAGGGAGAGACACACGTGTTCTCCATGGCAATGGCCAAGGACAAAGTCCCATCTCTTGGTGAATGTGAGAACTGATTCCCTTCCAAAGGAAATGCTTTTATGTAATTCCACCCATTGACTGTTCACAAAGTAACAATACCTTATACCAAAAATCCATCCATTTATATAGTAAGAGAGGGGAATTTTGTTCATTCCTTGTTCCTCTTCCCATAAAGCAATATAATGTCAGGACACAGAGGGACATTATGCATCATTTGGTTCAACTTCTTAATTGACCACAGAGAAAACTTAAAAGCTCTCCCATAATCCCTATACACTCTCAAATATAAAAACTATAAGACTACCTCAAAATTCCCCTACAAGATCCAAACCATGCTATAATCCAGCAATATCTGATAATTCACCCTTTCCCATACGTACCATTCAATTTTTCAATGCCTCTGTTTTTTTGTTCATACTATTCTTTCTGTTAGGAATATCAGTTTTCCAGTTGACTCTCTAGGGGATCCTCCTAGTTTTAAAGGTCTAGTTCAAATATTTCTGTAGACCCTTACTTGACACTTTACAATAACTGGGAGACTTCCCATAAACTCTTATAACACTTTGTACAAATTTATTATTAATAGAATCATTACAAATATTTTATGCATTATGCATGTAATAATTTTTGCATTACAGTTCATTTTTATGTGTATTTTCATTATTAAATTGAGAGCCATTGAATTACGGGGCCTTGCTGACCTTACTATTCCCAGATGTGTGATGATGGCTTTTCAGAAGTACTCAAGAAAGGTCTTCCAGTTGTAGATGGATAGCTTAAGGCAAACCAGCACTCCCACAGCTACAACTGGAAAATCCAGACTGAATTCAAAAGTTATCTGAACTCACCTGAAAAGCCTAAGACTCAAGAGAGAGGAGAACGTCAAAATGGTGAGCCAAAAACTTGTTACCCTGGGAGCACTTGTGGATTCTGGGCATGGGCAGAAAAATGAAAACCTAGGCTTTTCACTGGTGGAGGACCTCTGTTGGGAGTCAGAGAAACCAGAAGAGTTGGTGGATCATTCAAGCAAGTGGCTCATTTCCCCCTCAGAAAATTTATTGAATTATGGGAATGTCATGCTAGGATGCTAAAAACCTAAGCAGAAAGCCTCTGAAAAGTAGAGTGGAGTGTTCAGCAGGTTTATTAGCCAAAGATGGGAGTTTGCAATGTGCCAGGGGGCAGTGCTTTGAGGAATACACAAGATAGATAATTAAGTAAGGCCACGGGCAAAAAAAATCCATTATGATGAAAGTCAAAACAGTGGTTATCCTCGGGGAGAGTGCTTATGACTAAAAGGGAGCATAATGGAGTTTTCTTGGGTCTGGAAATGTTCTAAATCTTGTGGGTGGTAGATATATGTATTAATGAAAAAAATCATTAAGAATTTTTGATTCTTTTGTAATTAAGAATTGTGCATTTTTTTTGTTACTCTCAATAAAATAGAGGTACCATTAAAATAACATCAGTTATTTTAAATAAAATTTTATATACATATATGCCCTTGTAACTAATACCCACAAGATTAATGAAATATATATGAAACTTTTATAATAAAACATATAAAACATTGAGAGAAACTAAAGAAGAACTAGCAAATGAAGAGATCTGCCCTGTTCATATATTGAAAGTCTCTATTTTGTAGATATGTCAATTATTCTTAAACTGATCTAAGATGTATTTGAGCCAACCTAAAAACCAATACACAGTTTGCATATATATATATATGCACAGGTAGATGAGTGTGTTTGAAACTTAACCCACAAGTTGATTTAAAATTTGTATACAAATACAAAGGTCCCAGGATAGGCAAGGCAATCTTGAAGAAGAAAGCAAAGCTGGAGGATTTACATTAATGGATCTCAATTTCCTTTAGAGAGTTATACTACTATAAGATAATAAACAGCATAGTATTGGTGCTAGCATAGATCATTGAATGATGAACTGAAGCAGAGAATCCAGATACAAACTCACACATGCATAATCTTCTGATTCATTACCAAAAAAAATTGTATTACAATGAGAAAAGAAGGATATTCTTTTAATAAATGGTGCTGGGTCAAATGGGCATTCATATGGAACAGATAACATCTTGCACAAAAAAGGAAATAATGAATTTTACTACACTGAAACTAAGAATTTATGCTCACCAAAAAATACAATTAAGAGAGTGAAAAACCATGACACAGACTGGGAGAACAATATACATATATATGTGTGTTGTACAATTATATGATATTTATACACATTATAGATATTATGGATATATTATATATTATATTATATATACACAAAGAACTCCTAAAAAAGATCAACACCCCATAGGAAAAATAGGCAAAGATTTGATTAGGCACTTCATGAGAAAGAGTGTCCAGAAAACAAATGACCAATAAACATATAAAAAGTTGCTGAACATTAGTTATCAGGGATACTTTCATTCATTATCAGGAATGAAAGTCTGATATTGCTATGTAATCCAATAGATTGGCTAAAATTAAAAAGAAAGACAATACCAGGTGTTGGTGAGAATATGAAGAAATAGGAGTTCTCATACACTGCTGATAGGAGTGTAAATTGGCACAACCACCTTTGAAGAATTACTTAGCAGTATTTTCTAAAGTTGAGCACATGCCTCCCTTTCACAGCAGTTTCACTCCTTGGTGTATACACAACAGAAATAGATATATATATAGAATCACTAAAATACATGTACAAAAATGCTTATAGCAGCAGTGTTCACAGTAATTCCAAGCTGGAAAAATCCCAAGTGTCCTTTAACAGTTGAATGGATAAATTGTGGCATACTCTTAAATGAGAAATTATGCAATATTGAAAGTAAACAAACTATGCTCCATAACATAGGTGACTCTCATGAACATAAACTTGAGAGAGCAGAAATTAAAAGTAAATGTTGCATAATTCCATTTCTGTAAAGTCGGAACAGCTGGAAGGGGAGATGAGGAGACAAGGGAGCTGGTAAAGTTTTGTGTCTTTATCTGGGCACTAGTTAGACGGATGTGGTGGCTTTGTGAAAACAGGTTGAGCTGTATGTATTTTCCTGTATAATGCTATACTTCCAAACTTTCAAAAAGGCTACAAAATTTTAAAAAATATTCAGGAAATATTTCCATTCTGACTGGCTTTACAAACAATTTTCTCACAATTCTTGCACAGTCTTCACTAATCTCATACTTTATCATGTCTTGAAACCCTATCCACAATATGTCGATGAGATTAAAATAATATTTCTATGCTTCTGAAAAAAGGAGAGTTTACTTACAGAGCCTCCAAAATCTGCAGTAGGGGAGAATAGCTCAACACTGTCTTCTTCCTCTTGCTTGCCCCATGAATTCTGTCTATCCCAGAGGCAGAACAATGCTCCCTCTGATCCACTGCCCGATTGGATAGTCACAAACCCACCAACTCCAATCCCCTGTCACCTCTTCCTCAGCTAATGGCCCCCTGAGGCAAAGTGTCTAGGCCTGAGCATCTGCATTGAAGCTGTTTTGACAGTCTCCTTTCAAGAAAGGGGCATGGGCTGTGTAGTCAGACTGATAGGGCTTGAATCCCAGCTTCTCTATTTCTTAGCTGTGTGATGGCATCCTGCTACTTATATCCCAAGTCTTAGCTTTCTCCAATGTGAAATTATGCATTCATCATTAACCATGATTAAGCTGTCATGGTTTCATAACAGTTATGTCACAGGATTTTTGTGAGGATGGCCATAATGTATATAAAGTGACTGGATATAGTAGATACTCAATAAATGATTAGTCTTATTATTATTTATAGCTGGGGGAGGTAACTGACAAATCATTAGTCTTAGGATACTCCTCTGCCTAGAGAGTGGCTATACGGAAGTCTTTTTACTCTGGCTCAGGAATCTAAGCTCATGTGTAATTGTTATCTGTTCCCCAGTCTGGGGAGAGCTCTGGCCTTGGGTTCTAGTTCTGAACCCACTACTGAATAGATCTTGCTCAAGTGACCTTGAGTAAATTGCTTCATATCAGCCCTTCCTCCACAAAATGAGAGGTTGGCTTGAATGCCTCCTTCCTGCCCTAAAATTAGGTGTGTCCATGCATTCTTTTGAGTGTTTACATGTTCGTGAATCCAGTTTTGTATACCAACCACTCTCTCCATCCTCATAAGAATACAAGCCGGGACTGGATTTGTTGAATTTCTGGTAAGGGGGTACCTGTGTTTTGGGTATGGGCAATGCCCAGAAGACAACAAATTGAATAAATGAGTGAATGAATAAATGAATTGAAGTCAGATTCCATGAACATTTTCAGACTGTGGTAACCAGAAAATCTGAAAAGAAGAGATAACTGTGAGTTTTAGATGATTTTGAAAAGTAAAGATTACTTTGCATTATATAGATAGGTAGGGAAGGTGGAGTGAGCGGAAAGCTAGAACTTTTTAGTGCTTAGGAACTCCAAAGCCATAATTTGGCCCTGCCAAAAGCTCCTCGGAGGTAGGAAGCATGGGCTTTTAACTCACCAGAAATCTCACCATGTCCATGACGAGTCCAGGGAGATGAGTGAGCCACGGGCTCCTGGACCAGCCCTTTCAAACCAGCCTGAGCCTGTCTTTTGATGAGTCCCTGGAGAGAAGGTGGGGCTCCAGGGTGTGTGGCGGTACTTCCTCAGCTGGACTTAATTACTTCTCAAGACTCCTGATATCTTCAGGCCAAACACCTACATCCATCAGAATCTGGTTACATCAACAGGAATACCTGTTCTAACACCTTAGCACCCACCTGTACCTCCTTCTACCTGGAGGAGTTGAGAGCATTGGGACTCTTTGGTTAGGATCAGGTTCTAGGAGTTGTGATAGTCTGTCAGAGCAGTAGTTTTCAAACCTGATTGAATATGAGGACTGTAAAAAAATCAATGGATGAAATAAAACTCTGTAGTGGAGGTCAGGCACAGATTTTTTTTTTTAAGATAACAGGTGATTGCAATTGTAATCATGCTAGAAAAGCCATTTAGAGCTAGTGTTACCCAACTTTGATAAAAATCACCTGTCCACTTTAGATACACAGAGCTCCAGGTCTCTCTCCTAGATATTTCTATTTCATTAGACTAGAAAGTTGTGTCTGTAATTTTAACAAGCATGCTAAATGATTCTTATGCTTAGATCAGTTGGAGAAACCCCCCTGCAAACTGAGGGCAATTAGATCCCAGAAACTTACATAACTTTACATATTTCCCCACCATAGTTCATAAGGGTAGAATCTTCATGCTTAGCATTTGACTGTCATTCAGTAAATATTTGTCAAATGAACGGCTGATTGACTGCTTCATAAACCAAGAAAATAATGGAATTTTCTTAGTCACTGGAGATGAGTTTCTAATAATAGATGTGGTTCAGACCCTAAGGAGAACTGCAACTGATATCTACTGTCCATCTACTCTGTTCGAGTCACTATAGTAGTTGATTTACAAATGCAGTCTCAATTAACAACAGCCCTGGAATCAAATATTATCATTCCTACTTTATAGGTAAGATAACTGAGATTCCAAAAGAATATCAGAGTCACCTGTTGGGTTTGCATCTGTCTTTTTCACCTATTTGCCACATAATATGGGGCAAGTGACTTATTCCTTGTGCTTCAGCTTCCACAAATGTGGAATGGATTTAATGATCTGTTCCTGACACCTTGTGAGGATTAGGGTCTGACACTCTGTAGGCACTAATCGAATGGCAGCTGTTACTGTTAAGAAATTTCCCCTCCACACCACACACACAGCAAGTAAGGAGCAGAGCTAGGGTTTGAACCCAGGGCGCTATGTCTCCAGGGTCTGCACCCGGGGGTGCTGGCTTTCTGAGGTGGACCAGGGATAAAGCAGGCACTCTGAACAAAGAGGGGAAAGACCAACAACTAGACAGACAGTAGTTACCTCCAATGGGGTTTTGGAATTGCTGTGGATAACGTTCTGTACCCCAATAGCCCAAAGGGAGATGAGTGATTGGAGGGAGAACACACCTGGGACATTAGTTTGAACCATCCCAGATTCCATCTCTAAACTCAGTACTGTAGGATATGTGTGTGTGCGTATTTAAGATAACAGGTGGTATATATATCATCTAGACCGGGAGAAACTCTTTGTAGAATGGGTAGACAGAGGCTTGATCTGTTCAGGAGTGGAATAACTTCAGGACCCAGCCAGCACTCTTCCAAGGGCTATTCTAGCTTACAGAATGCCCTAATGGTACTGAAAACCAGTGCAGCATAGAAGTTATGGTGCTGCATCCTGACACTGTCACATCCTAGTTCTACGACCTCTTGAGAGAGTTACACAATCAATTTCTTCCTCAGTTTCCTTACCTAGGGCATGCCCAGGTTATTGCATGATCACCAACTTCAGTCACCCCTACACCCCGTCTCATATAAAGCACTAATTGTGTAGCTGTTGGCATCTTCCAATAGCTCTAGGTATAAATCAACAAACATGTAAACCTGAAAGTAAGTGAAAAAAAATGGAGATAAAGCAATCACAAAGCCCACTGGTTGCTCCTCTGAAGAAGTGTGCTTTTGGGTACACATACACACACAAACCCTGTGAGCAGAAAAAGGGAAATGCACGATCAAGAAGAAGAAGTTTCATCCTATATCAAGTAGGAAGAGATGGGAAAAATGAGACAAATTAGCAAATATATTATACACGATTTTTTAATCCTTTCATCCTAAAACCGTTTGAAGCATCATTTTACTTAAGCAATCATACAAAGTAGAACTTAAAGTTCTCATTTTAAAGGTGAGGAAATAAAAGTGCAGAAAGGTTAGGTAACTTGCAAGGTCATCCATCGAGTAAGGGCATAACCTGGCTTTGAAACAATTAGCCCTTATTCTAAGACTAGGTTCTTTCTAGTCTACGTCCCTCATGCAAGAGAAGCCAGATTTTAATCTGCATCCTTCTCTTCAGAGACTGGGAAGAGAAAAGAGGAAAAGTGGAGCTTGCTCTGTTCTTAGGGAGATAGTGGAGGGAATCTGTTATCCTATATTCTGGTCTGATTCTGCTGCTAAACAAGCTATGAAGCCGGAGGTTTGCTTTCTTCTCTATGGGATGAAGGGCTCAGGGTAGAGGCTCTGCCAGACTGTGACTTCTGGTGCTTTCTTTGCCTCTGCATGGAAGTTTGCAAGCTTAGCGTGTCCTGTCTACTGAGTTGGTTTCCAGAAGGCTTCAAAAAGTTGGAATCTGGGGTTTCTTCCTCCTTACCCACCCACCCCCTTTTCAGATGGGGAATGCTCTACATCACGGAAACTTTTTAAAAAATCATCATGGCCTGAACTGAACTGCCAGAATTCCTTTTAGCTCCTCAGGGGGATCTGAAGGAGGGTGGTGAGAGTAAAACTCTCTTAATACAGAGTGTTCTAGAGGTTACCATGCTTTAAGAATGTGCTTCTAGGGTAAAAGGGCTGGAACTCGAGTTCTGAAATACAGTCCCTGTGGAGGGGTGTCTGGAGCCCCGGGGAAGAGGGCAGGAGGGAGTAACCTAAGTTAGGAAGGTGTCTGATCTCAGGGCTAATGATCATCCCTGCTTTGCAGAGCTAACAGAGGAGCCTAGCAGCAGATCCAGAGGAGCCTAGCAGCAGATCCAGAG
>JAQZBX010030379.1:0-26837 GCA_029593785.1 Cabassous unicinctus | reverse complement strand
AAAAAAAAAAAAAAAAAAAAGCCCGTAGAACAGCATCTGAGCATATTAAGTCCTCTTTAAGTATTAGCTATTATTATTGTTACCTTGGGGTGGCAAATTCCAGTAGAAGACTTGAAATAGTAGCATGCTTAGCTTGTTCAAGGAACAGTAAGGAGATCTGTGTGGCCAGATGGAAGAAGGAGCAATTGGAAGAATGGAAAGAAATGAAACTTGAGGGGTATCCATGGGCCAAATCACATGCCTTTTATCCATGAAGGTTATAATAAAGAAGAACCTAAGGAGTGCAAACAGTCATGATCTCCAGTGAACAGAAGGAGCTGCTCTGTTATCTTCACAAGGTCACCTGCAGACTAGCAGGCTCATCTCTCTTCCCGGGTGCTCTGCCGTGTCTCATGAGCTGTCTCTCTTCCTCTTTGTTCTTCTTCTCTGTGTACCTACATCCATCTGAGAGTCTGTTTTATCAGCCCACCAAGGGGACTGGGACTCAGAGCTCAATTGCACTCTAATGATGTGGTTGAGTCAAAGCCCTAATCATAACATAATTTAATCAGACAAAGCAGCTGAATCTAATAAAATCAAAGGGTATCACTCACAGAGGAACAGACCAATTTACAAACATAATCTGTATTTTTTTTTTTTTTTTGGAATTCATAAATAATACCAAACTGCCACAACCCCCTTCTATTGAGAACTCCATCTGAACAGAGAGGGTGAATTTGCTCTGGCAGTTGAAGAGGGTGGATGTTCCCAACCACTGTTCCCAGAGAGTTTTGCTGCCCCAGGGTACAGAGAGGGTGTAGCACATTCCCCAAGGATTAGGGAGGTTAAGGTCACCACCCAATAGGTCTGAGAGGGGTGGGCCTGTCCCCCATGGATTAGGGAAGGCCAGATCACCAACGTGTTGCTTTGAGAAGGTTGGGCCTGTGTGCCAGAGGTTAGGAAGGATGTTGTCTTCACTTCACTATACCAGGGGGGTTAAGACTTTACCCCAGAGGTCAGGGAAAGTGTGGCCATCACCCCAAGGTACTTGGAGAGTGAGGTCTGGAGCTCTGTTGCCACCCAGATGCTTGATGAAGGTTGGGTAAACTTTTGGGTAAGCCTGTGGAAAGAGTGTGTCCTCATGAGGCCCTAGGGAGAAGAAATCATCATCTTAAGAATAACTCTGAGACTTTGACATCTAATGAAGTATGCCCTGCAGGTTTACGGAATTGTAGGGGACCCATGATTCATGTTTCCCTCCCAATTTCTCCTTATGGTAAAGGAAATGTTTATCCTTTGTCCAATTGTATATTGAAAGCAGATAAATGGTTTTGTAAGTTTCAGAGGTCTACAGCCAAACTGGACTTTGTCCCAAGACAAACTGTATTTCTTTAGACTGATTGTTATATGATTTTGTACTTAGCACTGCTACTGACATAAGGTTTTTTGAATATTGTAATGTCTTTTTGGAATTCAGAGGGTAGAGTGTAGCAGTTTGGTATTATTTATGAATTCCAAAAATAGATATTGGATTATGTCTCTAAATTGGTCTGTTACTCTAGTTATATTAGATTGTATTGGATTCAGAGGTTTCCATCTTACTTGATTACATTATAATTAAGGCTTTGATTGGTCCATGCCAGTAGGATGTTGAGTCCCACCCCACCCCCCTTGGTGGACAGGGACTCACAGAGAAAATGACACAGCAGAGGAGACAGTTGTAGAGTTTTAATGCTAGAGCCCTGGGAAGTAAACACACATAGAAGCAGATATGTGAGGAAAGAGAGAAGGCTCCATTAGACACGGCAGAGGCCCCAGGAAGAGAGATGAGCCGTTTACCTAATAGTTAAAGCTGGCCTTTTGGAGAGAGCAGAGCAGCTGAGCCCAGAGAGAAATGAGCCCCAGGAGAGATGAGAATTGTCCCAGCCTACAGCTGATACTGGAAGAAGCTGGGACCATGGAGCCCTAAAAGGGAGAGGAAGAATGAACCCTTGCAGATGTCAGCAGCCATTTTGCTCCAACACATGGCAACAGACTTTGGTGAGGGAAGTAACTTATCCTTTATGGCCTGGTAACTATAAGCTTCTAACCTTAATAAATACCCTTTATAAAGGCCAACAGATTTCTGGTATTTTGCATCAGCACCCCTTTGGCTGACTAATACACCTTCCCCTTTTAAAATATAATTGTCTTAGGTGCCCTCTACATACATTGAGCACCATATGAGACATGAAAGATGAGGAATTATTATCTGCTGACTTGTCCCCACTTACTCTATATTGTTAGGAGAATCAGAGCATCACTTGGTTCTTCCAGGTGTGGTATGGGCAATCAGCTTCCCATTTGCCACACCACTAACCCTGTTGACACAACCCTAGCAAGGAAATTGGCGCACTGCCTACTGCTTCTGCCAGGCAGGCAGTGAAAGATTAACTCCTTGCTTGCCCTTCTGACCTAGGAAATTAGAGTGCCATTGCCTGATCACATGGGTGGGGGTGGAAGATATTGTATGTTTGTAAACTGGTCTGTTCCTCTGGGAGTGATACCCTTTGATTGTATTAGATTCAGCTGAGATGCCTGATTAAATTATGTTAAGATTAGGGCTTTGATTCAACCACGTCATTAGAGTGCAAGTGCAACTCAGCATTGAGTCCCAGTCCCTTTGGTGGGCTGATAAAACATACTCTCACAGGGAAGTAGATACACAGAGAAGAAGAACAAAGAGGAAGAGAGACAGCTCATTAGACATGGCAGAGGCCCCAAGAGAGAGATGATCCTGATAATCTATAGCTGACCTTGTGAAGAGAACAGAGCAGCTGAGCCTAGAAAGAAACAAGCCCCTGGGGTAGAGATGAGCCCAATGAGCCTTATCTCAGCCTACAGTTGAGACTGGAAGAAGCTGGGATCATGGAGCCTTAAGAGGAAGAAGGAAGGCTGAACTCTCGCAGATATTCCCTGCCTTCTTGCTTCAACACGTGGCCAATGACTTTAGGTGAGAAAGTACCTCTTATGGTACTTTGGGTTGAACTCTTTAGGGCCTTTTCACTGTAAGCTTCTACCCCATATAAGTACCCTTTATAAAAGCCAACAGAGTTCTGGTACTTCGCATCAGCACTCCTTTGGCTGACTAACACAGTCACTAATAACCTCATTTGCAAAATAAGGCTAATAATAGTACATACCTTAGAGAGTGGTTATGAGGTTTAAAACTGATAGCACAGGGAAGTGGCTGTGGCTCAATTGGTTGGGCTCCCGTTTACCATATGGGAGGCCCTGGGTTCGATTCCCTGGGCCTCCTGGTGAAGGCAAGCCAGCCTGTGCGGCGCGGTGAGCTGACACAGCAATATGACACAACAAAGGGAGACAAGCAGACACAGAAAAACACAAAGCAAATGGACACAGAGAGCACAAGCAGCAAGGGGGGAATAAATAAATAAATAAATCTTTTTTAAAAAATGATAACACATGTGAAGTACTTAGAGCAGTAACTAGCATATGAAAAATGGTCAGTAAAATGTTAGTCATTATTATTGTTGTTGTTACTACTGACATGTTAGAACTGAGCTCCACATTTGTATACCCTATTTTTCTTAGATTTTTATTTTTGTGATTAGTCCCTGGATCAATTTCACTGTTCCTTCCAGACAGCACAGCACCAAACTCATGGCAGATCTATAAATATTTGTAGTTCCCCTCCTACAAAGCTGCCCACTCTCTGTCTTGCTATTGACTGCCCACTTCTCTTGCCTTCCTCTTGAAAACAATTTATAAATGTCCTAGGTTTAGCCTTTAACTCTTTCCACTTCACTTTACATTCCTTCTCTTGACAATCTTACCAGCATCCCAACATCGACTATTAAGTCTCTGTACAAGAATCCCCAAATCTGCTATTCTTGATCTATACACTTCATATTCCTATAATAAATGACCACAAATGTAGTCACTAAAAATAACATAGTTCAACAGGGCTGTATTCCTTGTGTAGGCTCTAGGGGGAGAATCCTTTTCCTTGCCTTTTCCAGCTTGTAGAGGTCACCTGTATTCCTTAGTTCATGGCCCTCTCCTCCACTCTCAAAGCCAGCAGTGAAGCATCTTCAAATCATTCTCTGACTCTCAGACTTATGTGTGCTTCTATCATATCTTCTCTCTTTCTCTTATAAAGACCATTGCTATAACATTGGACACGCTCATATAATCCAGAATAGTCTCCCCATCTCAAGAATTTAACTTAATGACACCTGTAAAGTCCTTAGCAATGTAAGCTAACATACTCACAAATTCTGGAGATTAGGACATGGACATTTTGGGGAGGCCATTATTCTGTCTACTATACCAGCTTGACTTTTTTCCCAAGTGTTAAATTTACATACAATTTCCCTATAATCTGCTTCTGACTGTTCCAACTTCACCTGGAAATATTCAAAACTGAAATCATCTCACAACATACATCCAAGGAACCTGCTCCCCCTCCTTTCTTTTTGCCCCCTCCTTTCAACTAATGCTATAACCATTATCACAGTCATCCTTACCAGAGATCATTTATGAATGGGTTACACAATGAACAAGAATATGGGCACTGGGGCAAATTGCCTAGATTCAAATCCTGGCTTGAGTATTTAGTAAAGAAGTCTTTAGTCAACTCATTTAACAACAACATGCCTCAGATTCCTTATCTAAATACAGGGATAATAATGATTTCCACCAAATAGACTCTTTCTGAGAACTAAATAATCTATGAAAAAATGCATGTTACAAAGTAAGTGCTCGATAAATGTTTGCTAGTTCCTTCATGTCCTGTATTAATCAAGATGGCTTAGGTTTTCTACAATAACAAATTGTTTTAGTTTCTTGACTGCTCAAGCAAATACCATACAATCAGTCAGCTTAAACAAAGGGAATTTATTATCTCACAGCCTTTAGGCTAAGAGAACCTCCAAGTCAAGATATCATCAAGGCAGTGCTTTTTCCTAAAGACTGACATTCTGGGGCTGGCTGCTGGCTATCCTTGGTCTCTGACTCCTCTGTCACATGGCAATGCACATGATGGCATCTCCTGGCCTCCCCATTCTCTTCTGTTTCCCATTGAATTTCAGCTTCTTGCTTTCTATGTCTTTCTCTCTGTCTGTTTGAATTTCACTGTGCTTATAAAGGATTCCAGTAATAGAATTCAGAATTCTATTACTGGGCCACTCATCAAAAAGTCCTACTTACAATGGTTTCTTCCCACAGGATTTGATTAAGTTTAAGGACACGTTTTTCTGAGGTATATACATCTTTAAACAACCACACAAATAAACTTAAAATTTCAGTGGTTTACAGCAACAGAGGTTTCTTTCTCATTCACAAAACACATCTCTTATGGGACAACAGATACAGATACTCTGCTCCTCATTGCCACTCAAGCTGAGAGAGAAGTCACCTTCTCAGATATAGCCAGTCACAATGATGAGGAAAAAGAACATTCTGGAGAGTCTTACACTGTAAATTAAATGCTCAGGTGAAAAATGACACACTTCACTCATATGCACAACGTGTCATGAACTAATCACATGACCCTACCCAACTATAGGACAGAAGGTGCAATCCATGTATCTGGAAAAAAAGAATTGGAATTATTTGGCTAATAGCACTAATGACAACTGCATCCCCAAATTCAAACTATTAGAGTCCATGTTAGATTCCTTTTGACATTGCTTTTATGTCTAGGTCCTGTTTTTACTTCACTTGCTAGTTATATGACTATGCCATAAATGATATCTTGCTTGAACTATCTAATAATCGGGTGGGTTTGGGGAAGAACACACCAAATGTACAATATGGGCTTTGGACCAAAGCCAAAAATGTCCAGTCTCCCTTTGACCCATAGAAATCTCCTCACAGTACAAATCCTATATCCAATGCCAGGCTCTTCCATGAAGCCTTAACTGATAATCTAGTTAAAATGAATAATTTCTTCTCTTCTTTGTGCATTTCTTATATCACTTATCTCTTGTTGCTTGCATTGGAGGTCTTCTTTTATTTTTACATCCCCACTAAATTCTAAGGCCCTTGATTCAGTTCATCAAATATGAACTGAGCTGCTATTAACAAAACAGCAATTAACAAAACAGATGTGGGCTCAGCAATTTTGGAGCTCCCAACCTGTGCCTTTCTCACTGTAGCACATTGCAAATGATTGTTTGTTGAATTGCATATTACTCTTCTTATGTGAGGCAAACTCAGGAATCTTTACCTCATTCTGGACTCTCTCCTCTGGATTCTCTTCTGTTTCCATGCATCTTGTTTAAATTGTTTTGGCCAGTTCGAAACATGAAGCTCTAATAAAAGCTTTACAAATGCTAAGAACTGTGAGAGGATTAACTCATGTTTCCTATAGTTACACTTCTTGTTTATATGTCCCAGAATCAAACTTTACTTCATGAACAGCAGGGCTATATTGTGGCTGTGTTTTGCTATACATTAAAATATGTGTTGGGGAAGAACCAGATTCTCAGCCTGTACAACTATAAACATTTTCTCCAAATTGCCTACAATGATCCATTCTGCAAAGAATATATACAAAAACAAAGCTCTGAGCAAGGTATATTCCCAACATGAAATGGAATTAACACTCCAGCACTTCTTTTTTTTAAAAAATTAGCCAATGAAATGTGCCTAGAAAAAATTTTGCCCCAGTCTCAAGAGATACCTACTCTGTGAAGTTTTACCTGTTTACCTCAATGTTCCTGGCAGAAAATTTCACTTGATAATTTTCATTTCCGAGAGAAAGAAATAACCAGGTGTGGGGAAAGGTCTCAATCTTGGGAATCTAACAATCTTGGGTTCAAATGATGTCTTTTTCACTTAATAATGTAACTCTTAGCCATGTAACCTAACCTCTCTGAGTTTTAATGGTCTCATTGGTAAAATGGAGATGATAATACATATTTTGTAAGACGGCTATGAGGATTAACAAGATGGCTTATATTAAGTGCTCAGTAGGCATGTGGCATTTAGCACTTGATTTATGGTTATGAGCTCCTGTAGTTCTGATTATATCAACCTAACTTGCTAGATCATAAGCCCCTTGAGAACAGTGAAAGATTTTGAGAATGGTGGTTATTTTGATCTCTTCCCCCATTGCCTAGCACAGTGTTCAGAAAATATTTATTTAATAGATAGTTTATAAACCCTGGCTGCTTACAAGGCTTTCTTTTCGATCTGTAATCTACCTGCCAGTGAACACTTCTGATTTTTTACTATCTGTCACTTTTTGTTGAATGATGACCTGAAGCTGGAACCTAGTAAGTGAACTTTTATTTGAATTGGTGTTAGAGGATTAAGGATTTAAATATGGTAAATGAGATATGGACTGAAGATCTTGAGCTAAAGAAATATTGTTATATTTAACTTGCAGGAGATGGCTTCAAGTCAAAATTTTTTAGCAATGACCTCAGAATTCTCCTTAACATTCATTTATCTCTTGCTTTGAATATTTTCTTTGCATGTGAATGTTTGTACATGTTCCTGAGCAAAGTTCAAGAGTAGTATTTTTTGCGTGTGAATAAATGTGTATGTCCTTTTAGAGAGCATGAATAGAGTGATAGTAAAAGTAATCGTAATATCAGATTAAATTCAAATTTAAAAGGTACAAGGTCCCCATTTTATAGTCAAAAAAATTTAAAAGAACAAAACCCAGTTTGGGTACTTTTGTCTTATAATCAATAAAATGCCTCTTTCCCTTATTAGGCAGTGTCAGTTGCAGTCAACCATTGTCAACAACCAATTTGCTCTATCAGTGAAGCAAATCATTACTAATCACAGGGAACTAGAGTTGCAGTTTTCCACTCTGTCTTTAGCATGAAATGGATTTTATTTTTCTTTTACTTCAGGAATTTTAAAAACTACAAGATTTAATGGAGATTGAATTTTCAGCCTAACATAAAAGTCTCCTTTCCATCCCTTCCTTAAATCAAAGAGAATTATCTATGTATAGTATACATTGTCCCCAATCATGCCTTTTAAAAATCACCCATTACACTCAAAAGGCTGGATAGATGTATGATAGCTATCACCTTGGCAAATACTGCAAGCACAGACATAAATGCCAGACATAGGAATGAAAGGAAGTAAAAGGTAATTTTACATCAAACCAAGTTAGTCAGAATAAAGAGGAATGAGCAAATTGAAAAGGAGTGGGAATCTTTTCCCTTATCCCTCTATAATCAGCTTGAAACAGTGCTAGCTGCATTAGAAGTACTCAATAAATATTACTTAATCAACTTATTCAGCAACAGAAAACTGAAGTCTCCAGGTACTGGAAGTATATTCTCAAGTGTGAAACGGCTTTTAACTAAGGGGAAAAATGTTTGGGACCGCAGGAAGTAGAGCGTGCTGCTGAATGGAGACCATAGAGTTTCTTCACACAATCATATTTATTAGTCATCTAGGCAGGGCAAAGCTCAGAAAAGCAGAGCCGGCAAAGACAGTCAGCTGAGAAAAAACACTGGCTGGCTGGCTGGCCCTTTGCATTCCGGGATGGAAGGGTTTCTTTTTTGGCACAAGAATCTTCTAGGTCTGTAGGGCAGGGCATCTCCCAGCTGTCAAACCCTTTCTTCGCTTTCTTGGTTAAGTGCCAAATCAGAACTGTCAGTCAGAAAGAGCTAGTTGCTGCAATGCAGCTGACTTTTACTCCTTGCTGCTTGGGCCTGGGGCATTCTGGAAAGAACCTGCTTCTCCAGGGCCACGGGAGACCAGTTCCAAATCCAGGTGGTATTCCGAGGAGCCAGGAAGCAGCAGGTGCCGGTGAGGCTAAGCAGCCCTGCTGTGTGAGGCAGAAGGAGCTGCAGAGATAAGGGTGGGGAGGGAGAAGAATGCTAGGCTGTTTTTAATGTGCTTGAACTGGCATCGAAAGAAGATATTTCTTCTTGGAAGCTAGACCCAGGAGCAACCTCTGCTACTATGGGAACAGCTGTGGAAGCTCTTTGGAGATGGCAAAAGTCCAGAATTCAGGGTTGGCAATCTGAGAAACCTCTCTAGCTTTTGGCTCTGAATTGATCATCACACTAAAACTGAATGTTTAACTGGAATAAGTAACACTTCAGGGTCTGTTGTTTCAGGTGTAACTTACCCTACTAAGTTTAAAGATCTACGTACAACCACCATACTTTTAGTTTTTTCATAACCAAAAGCAATACAAATACAGATTTTGAAATCCTTATGGAGACTCTCATCTCAATGCATTGGGACTTGGGGATTTACACATATAATTCCCATTATCACTAATAGGAGTTAGAGTATGCACACCAATTCCCTTGTGTCTAACTGGGAACATAAGCATATGGATACTAATAAATACATTTTTAATTCTGATTTTATGCAGATTTAACATAATATTTTATACAACACTTAGCAATCTCTTTGGAGACAAAGATTGTCTCATTTAATTCTCCCCAACAGAAACACAAACTCTTATTTCTATAAGAATATTGTCTTCTTTTGTACAGAAAAGAAGTTTCGACTAAATTATTAGTAGTAGTTTAAATGTATGCAGAAGATTTTTCAAGCGCAAAACATTCTTTGTTTGCAAACATTCCTTCTTTACGTGTAACAACCTCATGACCCGTCAGAGATTTTTTTTCAAATGATGACATTTCAAAATTGATAGCTGTGACCCTATCTTTTTACAGTGTTTTAGTGCCACCTCCTGGAAAAATCTTTAAAAGCAAGAGATGCAGAAATTGAATGAGCCTACTCAAGCAAGAAACAATTAACTGAAAAAATCCACTAACATTCACACAGAAAAAAAGATTTTAAAAATTAAAGAAGGTGGAGGAGGAGAAAGGAGAGAGAAGAAAGAGAAATGGGAAACTGATCGAAGGAAAAGACAGGCCTTTTTTTTTTTTAAGGATAAGGGAGAGGGATAAATGGGAGGAATCAAGCAAAAGAAGAATAAATAGATCTGGGACCAAAGCAAATGTTTTTATGTGTGTGTCTAAGTGTGAGATTTAGAATCTAGCTTATTTTCCAGTGGAAAAATCTCAAGATAATAAATAACTTAAGTTTATTGTATATATGTGAGAATGAAGCAAATATTCAGGATGAATTACCAAAAAAGCATGGAGATATAAATAGCCAAAGCCATTTATTTAGGAATTACCGAAAAGATCTACAAAGTAAGTAACAAGGGGTTTTAAATTTTAAGTAGATTTAAATAATAATAGGACTCTGACTTTTTTAGAAACTAAACTCCCTCACAGAAGCAATCAAAACAGCATATATGGTGTTTGAGAAAAGAATATTAAAATTTAAAAATTAAATTACCTCGAACTCAGTATATAATAAAATGAAAAGAAACAATCTTCAACAGAAGCAAGTGTTGGTTAATCTGAATTTAGCTATACAGCTTCTAACAAACTGCATGCACTTAAAAGGACCTTGCTAAGGTCTCTGGAAATGAACTATCCAACAAGCAATTCTGCCTTGGGAACTTAAAAGCTTATAAGGCCTTCCAGAACAGGCTTCCCCACCCCCTACCTCCTGGCAGAAAAAGAGAGGTAGGGGAGAGCCTCCTTTTTCTTCAGAGATCTCACTTAAGGAACAAGTCAATAGGAAATACAATTCTTCTACTTCAAATAATGAGTGCTTATTGAATTTGATTGTGAGGATCTGGGACATGTGATTTAAAAAATGAAATGCAAGCCACTAAGCCTCATCATGCTAGGCTTAATGATAATTGTGGAAAGATAATTAGGATTTTTTAATTCCCCATTTTAATCAATCACAAGTTTATTATGATGTTTTAAAAATTATTTTTTTTTATCTTGCTGGTACCAGAAAGAGGAAATTTAAGAGGAAAGACTTGAAGCATATGGTGTTTTTATTTTTTTTAACCCAATAACCTTGAAAGAGCAGTCTCTTTGAGCAAACCAGCATTTAGAAAATGAAACACATCTTATTGATTTTAGCTCCATAATTTGTGCTATAGAATCATTTCACACATACATGTACATATATGTACAAGACATGCAAAATAATCTTATAATTTTGTCTTCAGTTTAAAACAAATTTTAGGCAGGCTACCTTGACTTTTCTTCTGAATTCCAATCAAACTATTATGTGTATTAAATGGTGCCTGAAACAATTGCAGCCTAAAGTTTTCTATATTATATCGCATCATATTGAGATCATTTTTTTCCACAGTTAAGAAAGCTGTTGGAGAAGAATAAAAGCTGTTTCTATAAATACCACCAAAGAAGACAGTTAAAATGAACACATGCTTTTTTTCCTTAAACCAGGATTTCAATCATTTTTATGTCTATTCCACAAGAAAAGCCCTAATATTATATAGCTTTTTCCACATTCTCAGGTACTATAATATTATCTTCTTGATGCACATGCCCAGCTTCTATTAAATACTAATGGTGACTCCACACATACAACCTGAGGAAACAATAGCCCTTGGCAGCTTTTACTCCACAGATAGGAATATGGGATATGCTTTTCTTGATGTGTTTTACTGTGCATTAAAATGCACTATATTTCCATTCATGTACCTCATGAAAACAGATTGGCCTGTCCTCAAATTATATGGATGGAGAACAAGGAGAGAGGGCTTCAAACCATCACCAATTCAAATTGGTTTAGGGAAGATAAGAATAGTTGATTAACCCCCAATGGAAATGTCTACATTGTAGAGCTTTATATATCTATGTTGAGTGTGAGCGTGTGATTGTATAAGTGTATTTTTGCCTATCATTATGATCCAATGGGTACAAATAAAAGCACAGTAATATTTAAAGCCTAAATAATACTGTCTCTGAGCTCCATCTCAACTTTTCTTCCACATTCTCTAGCTATATCTCCCCAGTTCTGCCATAGTCCATTCTTTCTGGATCTTAAATAGATCCTCACATTTGTCTTCAAATCAGCCTGTAAGTAAAACTCAGTGTGGTGTATCTGTTACATTTTTGCTCTTTTTCTCTGCCTCATACTTGTCTATGCCCATAGCCTGAAGATTTCAAAGGGACCTCTCCAACGACATTCTTAGAAGTACCCTTGATGAGCATATCAGTGTCAAGCCACCTGAAAATTTATAGTAACCATTTTGGGGTTCTAAAGAAACCATGTTCCAGGAAAAAGTGGATAAAAGGGCACTTTTCCACTTGAACGTAAAAAAGCTCTACTCATGCTCAAATTTCCTCAAGTTCAACAACAAATATATTTCTCATACATGTAGTTTGCACTTTTCTAAACGTGAAAGCTCAAGCAAATTCATTAATACTGAAGAAAACAAATGTGAAACCATCCTCTTTCATACCCATCTTTCTCTCCCTGTATTTTACGCCCCAGAGATTGCTCTATTATCCATCCTTGGAAAGTGACAAAGCAAAGACCTTTGTAGATAAACAGTTGCCAAGGGAGGTTTTTATCAGTCTAACAGTGTTTGAGCTTGCTAAAATGAATATTTTGGCTATATGTTTACTTTGCCTTTCATACTAAGAAATTTTTTCTAAACACTAGAATAAGCTCTTGTCCCCACGTGAAAATCTGTAGTATCTTCAAACTCTTCTCTACCTCCACTTCCATCCAGTGCTGGACTGGCTGCTAGTCTTCAGCTCATCTCTCAATATCTCAATCTCTCTCTCTCTCTTTCTCTCATACACATACACACAAACACACACATACACACACATACACACCTGAAGTATGTGAAGTATGTAGAGCGTACTTGGTAAGTAAATGATTGATTTCCTCTCTATTTTGCTAAATCGCAAGGGCCTTCTACCTCCTGTGTTGTCATTACATTTAGAAAGTCTCCTAAGATATATTTTAATTTTATTTACTTTTAAGTAAATTATATTTACCACCTTTTTTTTAGGTATGTGAAAAAGAATTAAATAAGAGCCTGACATAGCTAGAAATGATGGAAGATTCATTAAGAAACAGCCCACTGTCTTCAGGGCTCTAACCTCAACTGAATTCTTGAAGATATATTTTTTTTATGTGAAAAGATTTATACATGTACTTATATAAAAAGTCTTAAGGGCTTTGAAGGAAAGGAGTGAAAAAAAATTTAGATAATGGTAATACAGAACATTTATAGTTTTCTCTCTATAGTGGTCTTAAAATACTTTCTGAACTTCTGAACTTAATCACAGGATTCTGTGCCTACAAAATTTCAATTCATGAATTATAGTCATAATTGACATGGAATTTAAAATAGTCTTTTCTTTAAGAGAAAACAATATCATTTTATACAATTCAAAAGCCACTTTATAACATAAAAATTAAAATCTAAATAAAAATTAATTACCTTTTCCTATATTATTATTTGTCAGTGATACCATATGTAACTTATTATTACAGATATTAACAAAATCTGAAACTACCCAAATATCCTTCAAGTGATAAATGGATAAGAAAACTGTGTTGCATCTGTTAATACTCAGCCATACTCAGCCATAAATAGGAACAAACTATTTATGCACACAACTTGGATGACTCTCAGAGACATTATGCTGAAAGAAGAAATCCAGCCTTAAATGTTTACATGCTGAATGATACTATTCGACATTCTCAGAAAGGCAAAACTATAGTAATGGAGAACAGATCAGTAGTTGCCAATAGATAAGGTTAAAGGGAGAGGTGACTATGAAATGGCAGCAGGAGGTAGTTTTGGGGACGATGATGTATCCTGATTATGTTGGAATCCATACATGCATTAAAATTCAAAAGAAAAAAGGCAATATTACTTTATAATTTTAAAATATACTATGTACTATTATATAAAGGAAACTAGAATTGTATATATTCATGTATGTGTTTACATATATATACATGTATATATACACATATAATCAACTTGTGGAAGATGAGTACAGCCTGCCACCTTTCCCTGGGATCCACAAATAAACCCGGTGCTCAAGACCAGTTGTGTTGGCTTGGCTTGTAGGATGAAATGGGAATGTGGACTGACTACTTTCTTGGGGCATCTGTTGGGGACATCCCACAGCAGATAGCAGATGTGTCTTTTTCCTTTTGCCTTTAGCACATATAAACATTTCCAGAACAAGTATGTAAGTTTTATGGCACCTGGACCACCCCTACTTTTATACCTATTCCTGGAGGAAAATGTGTGTAGTCCTTGGGGCCCCAATGACCACTATTGAGGCTGATCTTGCTCTGTTCCTTCTCTATGTGAACAAGCATAGTTCCATCCAGTGCCTGTGTGAGTCTTATTCTTACTTGCAACCATGCCACCTGTTAGTCATCAAGTGGGTTAGGACCCTAGGACTGCCATTCCTGGTGGCAGGCATTGCTGTGCTCTTTGTTATTTTCCATCCCTCTTCATCCAGGTTAAATTCACATTGAAAAATCCAGTCCTAAATTTACTCAATTCAGTATCATATGGCACAGTTACTCATTCCTCCTTATTACTTTTGCTTTTTTCTGGTATACAACTCCTTTCATTTTTTTTCTCCCATCTCACTGA
Organism: Cabassous unicinctus; assembly: GCA_029593785.1. Lineage (NCBI taxonomy): Eukaryota > Metazoa > Chordata > Mammalia > Cingulata > Chlamyphoridae > Cabassous > Cabassous unicinctus. The sequence continues at coordinate 12,385 of JAQZBX010030379.1, read as the reverse complement.
TCATTCTTTTTTGTTTCCTATGCTGGATCTTTCTCTTCATCAAGACTTCTAAACATTTGCATGCTTGAGGGCTCAGTCCTTGAACCTCTTCTCTATTAGCATTCACTTCCCAGGTAATTTCATAACATAATGACTACCAAATTAATATATCAAACACCACCTTCCTGAAATCTCAAACTCCTATATCAAATTGCACACTTACCATCTCCATTTGGATGTTTAATATACATTTCCAAAAATACCTATACCTGACATTTCCACCACTACAAACAATAACAACCACAAGTCTTGCTCCTTGTACATTTTTCTCTGTCTTAGGAAATGCCAGTGCCATCCTAGAAATTTCTCAGGCCAAATCTCTGGGTCAGCCTTGATTCCTCTCTTTTTCTTTGTGAAGACAGGTATATTTGTTTCCTGGCTACAAAAAAATAACATACAATGAATTGGCTTAATTAACAGGAATTTATTGGCTCACACTTTTCAGGCTAGAAGAAGTCCAAAGGGGAAGTGTCAGCAAGGCAATGCTTTCTCTCCAAAGACTGTGGCATTCCAAGGCTAGTTGCCAGCAATCCTTTCTCCTTGGCTTTTCTGTCACATGGCAATGCATGTGGCGGCATCTTCTCCTTTCTCTTCTGGGTTCTGTTGACTTTCAGCTTCTGGCTGTGTCCCATGGCTTCTTTCTCTGGCCTTCTCTATAATGGCCTCCAGTAATAAGATTAAGACTCATCCTAATCCAGTTGGCAACACTAAAAAATAACATCTTCACAAGGTCCTATTTACAATGGGTTCACATATTCTAGAATGGATTAAGATACAGAACATGTTTTTCTGGAAACACTTTTTCAGAAAATCCAAGGAACCCCAAAGATTGCTGGCTCACCAGAAGATACTGACTATGGCAAGAAACAAGTCTTCTAGCCTCTAAAACTGTGAGCCAATAAATTCTTGTTTTTAAGCCAACCTATTGTGCAGTGTTTGTTTTAGCAGCCAGGAAACTAAAACAGGGGTTATTTGTGGTCTTAACATTTATTGTTTTGATGGAATGATGAGGTCAGATGCTAACAGGACTAAATTATTGAATAAATTACAAGTAAGGAAATGGAGAAATTTCAAAAATTATTTTGAGAACATTGAATAACCAAATTTGTGAAGGGGAAAAAGATGAGAACAAGAAGCTAGAAGAGAATAATGACTGATTCAGTGAAGAAAGGAAAAAAATTAAAGTCAAGTTGGTCCAAATTTGGTACATTTCCAGGTTAATATGATGAAAAAAACTACAGAGAAAGGAAATTTAAGATATAGGCAAGAGTATTGTTGAAATGATGAATCATGGAATTTAACCTGGATGAAGAGGGATGAAAGGTAGCTGCTGATAAAGTAATAGAATGAATGGACGATAATGGATAAATGATACAGATGATGTTGAACAGTTAAAAAAAGAAGAGTAGATGAACAAATAAACCAAATATATAAGAGGTTGTAGTGAAGAGTGTGAGACTTGAATTACTTATTTTAGATGAAAAGCAATTAGACAAGATGTTGGAAATGACCACTAGAGTAGATTGCTAAAGTGGGTAAAAGATGGGAAGCGGGTGTGGCTCAATGGATAGAGCTCCCGTTTACCATATGGGAGGCCCCGGGTTCGCTTCCCGGGGCCTCCTTGTGAGGGCAGGCCGGCCAGCGTGGCGCAGTGGGCTGATGCAGCAGGACCTCACAGCAAGGGGGAGATAAGCAGACACGGAAGAAGCACACAGTAAATGGACACAGTAAAACACAAGCAGCAGTGGGGGGATAAATAAATAAAGAAATCTTTAAAAAAAATAAATAAAGTGGGTAAAAGAGAGTCATTGGAGATGAGGAAGTCAGAGTACTGTGACACTAGGATACTGAGGGATTCATTCTGTGAGCATTGCGCTTACACAAGATAAAGACATTAAGCCAGGCAATTCAGTCTTCAATGAAATGGCTTAAGCTAAAAGACTTAGAGTTTTCTACATAAGGGTGGAAGACTAATGCGCTGGAAGTGATAATGGAGATCAAGGAGAACACCAAAGTCTAATTTTGGTTTATGAGATATGTAGGGTGAGAGAAAATAAACAGAAAAGAACAGAATTAGTGTCTTCAGGAAGGAGCCAATTTTAGTTAAGACAAGAAAATGGAGGAAACACTGAGATAATAAGTCGAGATTTTGCAGGTTAGGAAGGAACAAGGACAGAGGATATAGTGACTAGTTTAGGAGATGCATGAGTCCATCCCAGGACAAAATAGTACAGAGCTTATATAGACCATGGAATATTAGAACACAGATGGCCAGAGAAGCAGACAGTAGGACTTTTCACTGATTGAAATAGGACTCAGAAGTGTGTAGATTTAAATACAAAAATCTTGTCGAGGATGGTGGATATTAATTTCTTCATTTGGCCTGCTTGACAGGGATCCTGGAAGCTATAGATGCTTCCTACTATATGTGCTGGCTGTTGAAAAACTTAGAAACCTTCAACTGCACACACTGTATGGGCCAGTTTGTAGCTGAGCTACAAATGGTAGACTCATTTTCTAAGCCTTCTGAATGATGATTAATTCAAATACTGAACAATAGTGGAAAATATTTTCAAAGAATTTGACAGATGTAGCCTGCTTAGACTTCTAGAGTAGAAAAGAATGCTGATGTGGTGTTTTAAAGAATAATAAAATATTCTTTAAAATTTTTCTTTTTATTAGAGCAGTTTTATGTTTCTAGAAAAACCATGCATAAAATATACAAGTCCCATATACCACACTCTATTATGAACACTTGGTATTAATGTGGTACATTTGTTAAAATTGATGAAAGAACATATTTATAATTGTACTATTAACTATAATCCATGTTTTTTTTAGGGTCCATTGTTTGTGTTTTACACTCCTATGCCATTGTTTTTTATTTTTATTCCAGTACCATATATAACATCTAAAATTTCCCTTTTTAACAAGAAACATATACTTCAGTGCTGTTAATTACATTCACAATGTTGTGCTACCATTACCACCATCTATTACCAAAACTTTTCTACCAACCTAAATAGAGATTCTGAACAATTTAAGCATTAACTCTCAATTTTGTACATCAACCCCAGCCCCTGGTGATCTATAATCTATTTTCTGACCCTATGAATTTGCTTATTCCAATTATTTCATACCCATGAGATGAGTCAATATTTGTCCTTTTTGGTCTGGCTTATTTCACTCAACATTTTCAAGATTAGTCCATGTTGTCTCGTGTAATAGTAGCTCATTTTAATAATATTCCATGGTATTTATGCACCACAATATTGCTAAAATATCAATTCTATTTAAAGCAGTTTATAGATTCAATGCAATCCCAATCAAAATTCCAGCAGCCTGGTGGGAATGTAGAATGGTACAGCTACTGTGGAGGACTGTTTGGCAGTTCCTAATGAAGTTGAATATAGACTTGCCATGGGACCCAGCAACACCATTGCTAGGTATATACCCAGAAGAACTGAGAGCAATGACACGAATAGATATCTGCACACTGATGTTCATAGCAGCGTTATTCACAATAGTCAAAAGTTAGAAACAACCCAGGTGTTCATCAACTGATGAATGGATAAGGAAATTGTGGCATATATGCACAATGGAATATTATGCAGCAGGAAGAAGAAATGAAGTCATGAAACATATGACAACATGGATGAACCTGGAGAACATTTTGTTGAGTAAAGCAAGCCAGACACAAAAAGACAAATACTGTATAATTGTCCTATTAAGAACTAAATATATTATGTGAAATATAAATATATTAGGTGAAATATGAATATGGGTAGAATTGCATATATAAGACCATTTTTCCCTGAAGCTGTACAAATATAAGTTAATACTAGACAATGTTAATATCAGACAAAAAAACACAACATTATACTAAGTGAAGGAGAACAGACACAGAGTACTACATATTGTATAAAATGTAAATATAAATCAATTCATAAAGATGAAAGAAGATTAGTTGTTATGTAGGTCTGAAGAAGGAATGCTAAGGGGTTTGGAGTCTTTCTTTTTCGGGTAATGAAATTGTTCTAAAATTTTTAAGATGATGAATGTACAACATTGTGATTATACTAAAAGCCATTGATTACACACTTTGGATAGAATAGCCAGAAACAGCAGCTATGTACAGTGGAGGAAACATAGAGAGATTGAGAGGTGAGGAATTTTTGGTTTTTTATTATTACTATTATTGAAATAATGAAAATGCTCTAATAATGATTGAAGTGATGAATGCACAACTATGTGATTATGGCAAATACCATTGATTGTACACCTTTTTAAAAAATTCCAACAACCTTCTTGCAGAAATGTAAAAGTCAATCATCAAATTTATATGGAAGGATAAGAGACTCCAAATAGCCTAAACCATCTTGAAAAAGAAGAATGAAACTGGAGGACTCACATGAAAAAAGAAGAAATATCTCAAATTAGAGAACTGACCCCAAAACTGGAGGATCTAGAAAAAAGGAGAGCAAACTAAACCCAAAGCAAGTAGAGGGAAGGAAATAAAGATTAGAGAAGATACAAATGACACAGAGAATTAAAAAAATAGATGAACAAAATCAAAAGTTGGTTCTTTGAAAAGATGAATAGACTTGACAAACTTTAGCTAGACTTACAAAAAAAAGAGAGGATACAAATAACAAAAATCAAAAATGAAAAGGGAGACATCACTAATGACCCTGCTGAAATAAAAGGACTGTAAGTAGATAACATGAATGACTGACTGTATGCCAATAAATTTATTTAGATAACCTAGATGAAATTCTGAGAAACACACAAACTGCCTACATTGAGTCAAGAAGAAATAGAAAATCTCAACAAACCAAGTACTAGTAAAGAGATTGAATCAGTAATCAAATACCTCCTTACAAAGTAAAGCCCAAAACCAGAAGGTTTCACAGGGGAATTCTACCAAACTTTCCAGGAAGAATTAACACCAATCTTGCTAAAACTCTTCCCAAAAAAATTGAAGTGGAAGGAAGAATCCCCATTCTATGAGGCCAAAATCACCCACATAGCAAATTCAGATAAAGATACAAGAAAAGAAAATTATAAACCAATATCCCTGTGCTGGTTTGAGTCTTTTGTGGACCCCAGAAAATCCTGTTCTTAAAGCAAACCCATTCCTGTGCCTGTAAACCCATTGTAGATGGGACTTTTTAATTAGTTCTCTTTTGACTAGATCATCTGAGGTAAGGGCCTTTGATTAGATTGTGGGAGCCAGGTGAGACTTAATCCTCTTACTGGAGTCCTTTACTAATGGTAGAAACATGCAGAAACATAAGATGAAGAGACAGAAAAACCCCAAGAGGCTAAGAGAGAAGTTCCAGAGGCTGGGGGCTGAAATTAGCAGAGCACAGAGAAATGGAAAGAGGCCCCCGAGAGGCTAAAAGAGATGAGGCCCCAAGGAGAGGGGAGAGAAAAACCATATGCTAAACTGCCTACAGCTGAGCTCGGAGAGAAACTAAGCCTGGAGGAGAAAGCAGAGGGTGGCAGAGCTGCCACTATGCCTACCATGTACCTGATCACCCACAGCTGAGTTCAGAAAGAAAGAGTCTTTAGATGACACCAACATGTGCCTGATCACCAACAGCTGCAACTTAGTGAGACAGCATTTCTTGATGATGCCTTGATTTGGACACTTTCACAGCCTCAAAACTGTAATCTTTTAACCTAATAAATTTTCATTATGAAAGCCAACCCATTTCCGATATGTTGCTCCCAGCAACTTTCAGCAAACTAAAACAATCTGTTATGAATATAAATACAAAAATCCTCAAAATAATGCTAGGGAACTGAATCCACCACCACCTTAAAAGAATTATGCGCCATGATCAAGTGGAATTTATGCCAGGTATGTACAGGTAGTTCAATATAAGAAAATCAATTAGTGTAATACACCACAGTAACAGAACTAAGGGGAATAAAAACATATGATCATCTCAGTCAATGCAGAAAAGGTATTTGAAAAAATCCAAAGCCCCTTCTTGATAAAAACTAGGAACAAAAGGAAACTTCCTCAACATGATAAAGGACATATATGAAACACTCACAGCAAGCATCATACTCAATAGTGAAAGACTGAAAGCTTTCCCTCTAAGATCTGGAGCAAGACAAGAATGCCCACTGTCACCCCTATTATTCAAAATTGTAGTGGAAGTTCTAGCCAGTGCAATTAGGCAAGAGAAAGAAATACCAGTTACCAAAATTGGAAAGAAAAAAGTAAAACTTTTTATATTTTCAGATGACATGATCTTTATACAGAAAATCGTAAAAAATCCACAACAAATCTAGAACTAATAAACAAATTCAGCAAAGTGGCAGTTACCAGATTAATGTGCAAAAAATCGATATACTAGGAATGAACAATCTGAGGAAGAAATCAAGAAAAAAATCCCTTTACAACTAAAAGAATATGAAATATCTTGGAATAAATCTAACCAAGGATGTACAGTATTTGTACTCAGAAAACTACAAAGTATTGCTAAAAGAAATCACAGAAGACATAAATAACTGGAAGGGTGTCCCATGTTCATGAACTGAAAGATTTAATTAAGCATTCTTTATGTTCAACTTTTAGCATGACCAATCACTTCTCAAGTTAAAAATGGGGTTGAATTCCCTACCATGTGAGTTTTCTCTTTAGGCTTAAAACTTTTGGCTTGTCACCCAAATTTAGCAAAATTCTGCTCCCATGTAGACATTACAATGTACAGATAAAAATGAAAGTCATATTTCCTATCATGAGTCCCTTTTATTAGTGGGAAAAGTATTTCCCAGAAGGCACAGCACACCTCAACTCAGATCCCACTGACCATGACCAAGTTACACACATTCTTGGCTTAGAAGCAAAGAGGCTGGGGCCAAGCACATTTCTGGGGTCTATTCAGCCTCCATTATAGAAACTCAGCTGCAATGGCAAAGAGCTAATGAGAGGGAAGGAAGATGACTAATAATTGGGCCACCAGTACAATCTACTGCAGGAAGGCTAGGTTTCTTCTTACTTGCAAGTTGTGTGTGAGTGTGTGTGTGTGTGTGTGTGTGTGTGTAAATATATCTCTGAATGCATTAAAGTTGTTTTGTAAATGCGTTTTCCCAGTTTGTTATATGTCTTCTAATTTTGTGGGACTTTAGTTCTTACAGAAACTTTTAATATTTATGTAGGCAACTGTCAGCCATTTCCTTTATACTTTATGATTTTAAGTCATGCATAAAAAAGTTGTCCTCTATCAAAGATCCTAAAACATTCACATCTATTTCCTCCAACTGTTTTCAAAATTTTACTTTTTCATATTAAATTCATTGCTCTATCTGAAATTGATTTCACTGAGGTATGGATTTTCATTACATTTTCTTCCCAAAGGCTAACTAGTTTTCTCAATATCGGTTTCAAATCTAAAGAGCAATCTGTTATCCATGAATTTGAAATACTATATTTACTAAATGCTAAAAAACATATAAAATTGAGTCAGGTCCAAAACACTTTGTTTTTTCATTCACTTATTTAATTAATTATGCTTTAGTCCTGTTTTGTTTTTTTTTAAATATGAATAGAAAGAAAAGGAGGGATGAGAATAAATATGCTAAGTTCAGTCCAAACTACACCTGGAGGATTGTAGGTTTGCATTCCATCTTTTTAGATAAACCAAAGCAACGTCATGCAAAGACAGGAAATTTTACCCTGGAAGTAAGAATTCCTGAAAATGTCTGGTCCTAAATTTTCCAGGTCCATCCAGCTGCAGGGTATGAAGATATTCAGCTACAAGTTATAACTCCCTTCTGATGAGCAGCCAGAATATTTTTCATCCATTTAACAAATATTTACTGATCTCCTAATATATGCCATGCATTATTCAGGGAATATAAGAAAATTGTGGGTAAGACAAAGTCCATGCTTTCACTAAACACGTAAGCAAATAAGCAAGCAAGATGCTTTTGGGCAGTGATAAGTGCAAAGAAGAAAAACAAGGTGGTGAAATAAAAAGTGGCAAAGGTCTTCTAAGGATATGTACATAGGTGATGTGATGGTTAAGTTCATGTGTCAGCTTGACTAGGTTATGGTGTCCACTGTTTGGTCAAGCAAGCACTGGCCTGACTGTCACTGTGAAGATATTTTGTAGGTGAATTTATATAATTAATGAATTGATTGCTTCTATGGCTTATTGCATAATTAATGAATTGATTGCTTCTATGGCTTATTGCATAATTAATGAATTGATTGCTTCTATGGCTTATTGCATCTACAATCAACAAAGGAGATTTCCCTTAGCAATGAGGGAAGACTCATTATCCAATCAGTCAGAGGTGTTAAAGGGAGAACTGGTTTTTTAAACAGTCAGAAAGAATAATTTCTATCTCTACTTCAGCCAGGCAGGTTCTGCTTAGGAATTTAGCCTCACTTTATTTGAGTTTCCAACTTGCAGCCTGCCCTATGGAATTCAGACTTGCCAATTCCTACCATTGTGTGAGCCAATTCCTACTATATATATATATATCTATATATATATATCATCAGTTCTCTTTCTCCATAGAATCCTGACCATAAATATAGTAAGTAGTCAGGGAATCTCTCTGAAATGTAGCATGAGCTAAGACCTGAGTGAAATGCAGGAGCCAGCCATGAGAGGTCAGGAGGCAGGTTTTTTAAAAAGTTTGTTGCCCTAAACCTAGTATCTACTATATTTATGAGATCCTTTTTGATCTTTCCACTTTAATTCTTATCATTGTTGACATAAAACCCTTTTTCTAATCTTTTCCAGAATGATCCATGCACTAAGTTACTTCCAGTACACTGCCTGGTATATGCTTCTTCCATGCCTATGTGTTCCTCCCTTGGCCTATCCTGTTTGTGGTTATATTCTCAGTTCCTAAATCAGTCCATGGTCCAAAATAGGCTTTCAATGCATATATATATGGAATCAATCATTCAAATATTCATCTGGGTTTTATTATATACTAGTCACTGAACAAGGCAAAGGGGTCACAGTGAATGAGTCAATTTGCTTAAAGAGCAAGAAAAAACAGTTTCTGTCCTCCTAGAGTTTACAAGTAGCAAGGCAAGAAAAAAACAATTGAGGGAGTAATTATAATTCATAATACCTTCATAGTATACACAAAGTTATATAATGTGGTATTTTTGTATTATGGGACCGTTTAGCAGGAACATCATCAGACTGCTCTAGGGGACATCAGAGAATACTTCCAAGATGAAGTGAGCATAATGATACGTAAATGATGGCTAGAAAGGAGCCAGATAAGGAGGCATGGGTGATATAGAAACCTGACACCGGGACAACTTTGAATTCACATATTCAAAGCCTTCCCTTTACCCCTTCCCTCTACAATGCTCTGCAATAGAGTGACCATGGGTGTTCAGTTCACAGAAGCTCATCTGCTACGTGTTTACCTGATTTTCTTTCCAAGTAATACCTACTGTCCTAACAAACATACAAAAAACAGTTTAAAACAATAGAAATGTTTCCCTCATTTCAGTTAAAAACGGGCATTTGTTGAGCAGCCTTCCACACAATGTTTCAGGAAGTCAGCTCCTTCTATCTTGTGGATTTACCATCCTCTATAATTTCAGAACCCTCCACTTCCACTCAGCGGACAGTAAAAAAAAAAGAATGTGGCTAAAACACACCTACTTCTTAACCATCTTAGCTTGAAAAAGATAGATATCCCTTCTGCTCACGTTCCATTGGTGAAAACTAGCCGCCTGGCTCCCCTAATGCAGGGTATCTAGAATCGTATTCCCTGCATAAGTAGCATGGCAAAGACTCTGCACCAAGCAATGTAAGCACAGATTGTTGGTGGTCAGCTGGCTGTCTTTGGATATTGATGCTGCTCTTGAATCTGGTCCACATTTGCTCTATAGTAGGTTTTGTTTCCTGTGAGTATCCTATATTCCTCTACTTCCCACATTTGGCTTCCCCATGGCCTGCTAAGTTCTCCCTGGATGTTTTGGGGTCGATATATCTTATAAAACTATTTAAGGAATTGGGGATATTTAGCCCAAATGAGAAAATATGCAGATAAACATTACTGTGGTTATCAAATACCTGAAAGAGGAGTATTATACATTTTTTATGTGACCCTAAAGGTCTTATCTAGGTTCTGGAAGTTATATCGCAATGAAATTAAAATAAGGGAGACATAGAACCAAATAAATCCAAACATAAAATGGGCTTCCTCAGAGGAGAATATATTGCCATGTCAGATATATTCAAGTATAGCCTATATAAAGGACCAAGTGGTGTAAACATAGAAAAGAGTTTCAAGCGTTACATTTTGAGCATTCTCTTCCACCAGATCCTATCTTTATCACTATCATTTTCATTTTGATGTTATTATGTGATTAAGGTATCTGTGTACTGTTGGATTTATAATGGGATAAGGCTTTAGGTTGAGACCTTGTGTGTGGTTGTGATAATCAGTGGCAAATCACTCTTCTGTCAGCACATATACAGAAAATGCAAATCTGGCTTTGTCACCTTTTTATACCTTTGGCAAATGTTTTTCTGATACCATTTCTTCTTCTGGCATCTTGTTGCATTCATTTTATTAATAATAATGGCTACATTTATTAAGCATTTACTATGCACCAGACAATATTCTGGGAGTTTCACATGTATTAACTCATTGAATCTTCACAACAATTCTGTGGAGCAGGAACTGTTATTACTCCCTCTTAACAGATGACAGAACTGATGCATAGACTCTGCCCACATCTATGTAAGAAGAGGAGCTGGAATTTGAATCCAAGGATTATGTCTCCAGAACCCAAATGCTTAACCATTATGCTTTGTTGCAGCCAAAGCACTTGTCAATAGTGCTGTACATCTGACTGATGCTGAGTTTCTTGGAGAACCAGCAGAGGAAAATTAGTTAAGAAATACAACTTTCTAATAAGAGGAGCCTACAATATGCCTGTCATTAGGCTTTGTACTTGTGTTTATTTAATACACACAACTGTATGGAACAGGCATTTCTTCTGTCCAATGCCATAGCCAATTTCTAATATCACTACCCTACTGCTTTTCAATGTCTAGTGATGCCCTAAGCACCTCAGGGATGGGTCTTGGACAGAGTACCTTCAGGGTTATTCTTACTGGAAGACTACATATTGTACCTTGGTGGAGAAACATTCAAGGTGGCCATCAGCCTGGGCCAAACTCCAGTGCCAACTCTTTTGAATAAGGGAAGTGCCCCCTCTGGTTGGCTCACAAATTGCTGGACTTTTTTGGAGTTTTTTGGTTTAGGGCTGTAATTAGGCAATTGCACCTGACACACAGGAGATATTTAATAAATATTCACTGAATGGATGAACTATGCCTCTAACAAATTCATTCCCTCACCCTGTTAGTCTTATTTTTTCAGAAATATAAATTAGCTTTCTTAATTCTTTCATTTCCCTCATTAGTTTTTAGCTAATTAGTTATGTAGCAAGGTCTATGGATACTACAATGTTTTAAGTACTTTATCAATAATCTAGGAACTTGAAACTCACAGTAACACTATGAGGTAGGCATGATTGTGCTCCATTTTGCAGATAAGGAAAACAAGGCATAGAGAAATGAATTAACTTTTCCAGAGTCACAAAGTTAGTAAATAGTAGAACCAGGGTCTAAATCCAGGAAGCCAGCTCCAACTTCTGAGCTATTAACCATCTTGTTCCTGTATCTCTATGGGTTGTTTCATTACTGAAACCTCCTCATGCTTCATTCACTAGCCTAATGGCACAAGTGAGAAGCCATTTGCTTTTATGCTTCGATTGTAGTATTTTGAAGCCACTCTCCCTTTACTTGTGGTAATTTCTATTTTTTCCAGAATTTTCTCTCCACATAAATATTTACAAGAATCCCTAGAACTAACTACACTCTACCTATAAATCATCCTTGTTAGAGCTCTCCTGTTGCCAATGGCATCACTCAAGGTGGAACTCCATAATTGATGATGTTCCATACTCTCCCAGGTGGTTCCAATTGCCGCCAGTCTTACAGCCAACTGCCATTATCCTCAGTGAAGTATCACTGCTAATGATGGAGCCAGATATTCAGCATCCTTGATAGCCCATCTAAAAGTGCCAGCAGTACTGTGAGGTCCAACAACAGTCTGCATGGTTTGACAGATCAAAGAGTTGGCTGAGCCCTCCTCTCTTAAATTCAGCGATGGTTAATCAAGCAAACCCACCTGGACCAGAAACAGTATACTCTTTAGTAGCACAGCACTTTCAATTCACACACCTGTCCATTTTTCCAGAGAACATACTGGGCCTAGACAGGCACCCAAGTCAGCTACGCCCTGTGCACTGCACTAACTTTCTCTTCTAGGG